>QVTF01004916.1:2500-29927 GCA_003573665.1 Oxygymnocypris stewartii | reverse complement strand
ACCACCATGTAGTTTCAAATAAGCCTAAATGATTAGTTTAGCTGTATCAGATGTGTTTAATTAGGGTTATATCTACACTGTGTAGGGCTGTGGCCCTCCAGGTACTGAGTTTGTCATCTTTGGTCGATCCCATTTTCCCTCCCATTGTTAAAATGTAACTAAGTACTTTTTACTCAGAGTAAATTTTAAATGAGCTACTTTTTACTTTTACTTGAGTATATTTTTAGACTGGTACTTTTACTTGTACTTAAGTAAAATTTCAGTAATGTAATGGTACTTTTACTTGAGTACAATATTTTTGTACTCTTTCCACCTCTGCTGACGACACGCCGTCCTAATACGAGAGCATTTGTGCCAGTTGTAGTTCTTGGAGCGCTTTGTTCTCTTTCCAAACCTGAAGCCCCTCTGAATGAATCTTCATATCAGGGTATACGTGTCAATATTAATATAAATCGTCAATCAATCTGGGTTTTCAGCTACTGATTTTTAAATGTTACTTTTACTTCCTTCCATTCTTGCTCAATTTTATTTTTCAAGAATAAACCTCATTTATTATGTTTTAACAAAAAAAACTAATTTGCAAGAAAGATTGTTAGAGACCAAATTTAGGACTTGAAGAATTATTCTCTGAAAAGATAAGCATAAGTCAAGTATTGTTTATTTATTTATTTTATTTATAAGACCAAGACCAAAAAAACTACTGTGTTGACAATAAATAGTCTAAAGAAAGACTATTTGTGTGTGTGTGGTGTGTGTGTGTGTGTGTGTGTGTGTGTGTGTGTGTATTTGTGACCCTGGACCACAAAACCAAGTCACTGGGGTATATTTGTAGCAATAGCCAAAAATATATTTTATGGTTAAAAATTATCGATTTTTATTTTATGCCAAAAATCATTAGGATATTAAGTAAAGATCATGTTCCATGAAGATATTTGAACAACTTTAAAGATGATTTTTTTCAGTATTTAGATTTTTTTGCTCCCTCAGATTCCAGATTTTCAAATAGTTGTATCTCAGCCAAATATTGTCCGATCATAACAAAAAAAAATACATAAATGGAAAGCTTAATTATTAAGCTTTCAGATGATGTATAAATCTCAATTTAAAAAAATGTACACTTAAGACTGGTTTTATGGTCCAATATTTTTGGCACACTGAATATAAACCTTCAAAGTAAACAAATGACACTTTTGTATTATTATTATTCTGAGGCCAGTGCTGACAGCATCTCTCTTTATTCCTCGTAAATTCTCATTTCGTGTGTATTTTCTTTCTCAGGGCTGAACCCAAAATGACTCAACAGATTCCCGACCCCCATCCTCTGTTTCCACACAAATACTCCAGCACGTCATGTTCGTCTCCGCCGAGCGCCGCGCGACGCCTCTACAGAAACCTGTCTGGAAAGTTCCGCACGACCAACTTGGCTCTGGATGATGCGGCGCTCCCGAGCCAGACGGACAAGGACCATTCGCACAAAACCACCATGGTGAGATTCAAACACTTCAACGAGAACTATGCAATAACAGAAACTAAAATAGTCTCACAGAACTATTCAATTAGGACTTTGCAGCTTGTTCTGCTCCCCCCCCTTACATATGTGGCTCTGGATCACAAAAGCAGTCTTAGTTGTAGCAATAGCCAAAAATACACTGTATGGGTCAAAATTATACATTTTTCTTTTATGCCAAAAATCATTAGGATATTAAGTAAAGATCATGTTCCATGACAATATTTTGTAAATTTTCTACCATAAATATATCAAAACTTCATTTATGATCAGTAATATGCATTGCAAAGAACTTCATTTGAACAACTTTAAAGATGATTTTCTCAATATTCCGATTTTTTTGCCCCCTCAGATTCCAGATTTTCAAATAGTTTTATCTCGGGCAAATATTGTCCGATCATAACAAACCATACATCAATGGAAAGCTTATTTAGCTTTCAACGTATGTATAAATTTAAATTTTTGACCCAATTTAAAAAATTGACCCTTCTGACTTGATCAGATATCCAGGGTCACATATGACTGACATATAAAGCAACCAATCACAAGATTCATCCTTCAAAGAACCATATTCCAAATCATATTCAGTAAAAAATGGCATTGATATATTTCACGCATGTGTGTGTTTGCAGTTTTCAGTTCCACGTGAGTGATGTGTCTTTGCATGCACGTGTAGTTCCAGGGGAACGAGGCTCTGTTTGAAGCCGTGGAGCATCAGGAGCTGGACGTCGTGGAGTCTCTGTTGAACACCTTCAGTCTGGAGGAGCTGGACTTAAACACACCAACAGTGAAGGACTGCTGCCGCTCGACATCGCCATCATGACCAACAACGTCCCCATGGCCAAACTTCTGCTGAGAGCCGGGGCCAAAGAGAGTCCCCACTGTGAGTACACGCTCCCTGTGATCAAACACATGCAGCACGAGCCCCGCTTTATGAATCATAAACCATACATCTACAGATGTTGGCCACATGCTGTACATTACTATAAAGCAGTAGTGGCTTATTGTTTTAATCAAACAGCGGCAGCAGCAATTTGATATGCAACACCAATGATCAAAACATAATGTCAGTTTTTCTGCCACTTCATATAGTTATCGTTATTTCTACTGTAGTATGTTTGGGAATGTCCAGGTCATCTTAAACAAAAAAATGCAATATTACATTTAGTATATAAAAATATGCACATTATACTTTAATATAATTGTACAGTATTATATTATATTTCTGCATGAAGAACGTGATGTAATTTTAAGAGCATTAGGATTTTTAGCTTTATACATTAAGCAGTTTCTTATTCATTATTTCTGTAATTTGTAATTTTTCTGTAATTAAATTAATATTTTTATTGTAAATGATCATGGTAGTATTTCCTGTTCTGAATTTAATTTGTTGATTTAAAAAAAAGAATTGCTATTACCATATTCAAGTAAGAAAAAAGGTATGTTTAATTATTTAATATAGTTTTTTTTATTCACATTAAGGTAATGCAATTTTTAGTGAACATTTTTATAAAACTGTACAAATCTCAGTGCTTCTGAAAACAAGCTCTTTTGGGGGTAAGGTATGATGAAACATTTAAATATGAAGCATTTCTTGAAATTCAACCATACGGCATATTGTAACAAAGTATCAAAGATAGCTATCAAAGATTATTTGCATTAATTTGCTTATTAGCTATTTTACAGTGGTGAACATGGCTCATTCATAACGTAGTTTTATTACACATTTAAAATCTATTAATATTAATTAGTGCAATTTAACCATACAATGTACATTTGTAGAGTACAATGCAGATTGTACATCAGTAATATGTTTGGGAATATATTTAGCTTGAAAGCCTTCGGAAGAAATACTGTACAATTTTCAGCGGTTTATTTTTCATGAATTCACACGATGTTTGCAGGTGTTTGTTTAATGCGTTTCTTGTTTTCTCTAGTTTTAAGTCTTGAAGACAGAGCCACTCACCTGGTCTCGCTGGTACAAGAGGCGGAGCATCGCATAGCAGAGCTGACTGCACAGGTGACAGGGGAGGAGCCAGGGGAGAGGGAGGAGTCAAACAGAGAGAGACAGCTGAAAACCTGGGAATGGAAGCTCCGCCTCTATAAGCGCATGCAGACAGGATACACACACGCCAGTGAGTAACACACACACACACACACACCTGAGGTTACAGCAGCCGTGTGTGACACTGAGTGTGTGTCTGTGTTGATTTCAGGTCCTCCTGAGCCGCCCAGCGTCGTTCATCTGTCCGTCAGCAGTAGCACCAGTCTCAAAGTTTACTTCCAAGAGCCTCTCTGTCACAACTCTGCTGTTATTACCAAATACCGTGGTGAGTGACCCTTGACCCCCGCTTTAAGGTTGATTTAGATAATACCACTGAAGCAACTGACTGGTCAACTAGCCGGTGAGAATCAGCGATTTGACCATCGGCCAACTAGAGAATATATTCCATGCAATCGAGATGATGCCACGTATCACATAATATCATGTAACTCCATTCCCAAATTCACATATATATTTTTTTTTATGAATATTTTTTAAGGACTTTTATATATTTTCAGTTTTAAATAAATAGTAAAAATAAGTAGTAGTAAGTAGAATAAGTATATATTATTGTAGTATTTATTGATATTTTAATAGCCTTTTTTTCAGTTTGTCAATTTTAGTAATTTTTTTAGTAACTATCCCTTTCATTTAATAATTCTTGTTTAATATATTTTTTTATTTCAGTTTTAGTTTTTATTTAGTTCCAGTTACTATTTTTACTACTTATTTCAGTTAGCAGCAAATTTTCATTTAGATTAATTCTAATAGTTATATTTTGTTATGTTTCAGTTGTATTGCAAATAACACACGTTTTAATAGCTTTAGTTTTAGTGTCAGTTAGTGATATAATAACCGGAGTGCTGTCATAAGCAGTGTCAGAAAGAGACACAGTGTATTACACATGCTTGTAGTTTCTGTCAGACCATTAGGTGTGTTTAATGAGTCTCAGAGTGTTCAAAGATATTTAGACCACCTTAGAAATCTGCAGCTCAAACTCTCCAGAATCCCTTCATTTTCACAAACAAATCGCACACAAATACACTGTGACACAAACAAGCACACTGAAGTGCTTGTGAGTAGACGATGCAGGCCCACAGCATGGCATGGTGGTAGAAACTAGTTGACTAGTCAGTGCAGCTCTGTCTGTGCATCTGCTGAATGACTGCTTCTTATGTGTGTCTCAGTGAGCTGGAGCAGCGGGTCCTTCATTTACTCCATTACTGGGTGAGACGCTCATTGAGACGTGACTCAGCTCCAGTTATGACATCACTGGGCTTCCAGCGGTTAGTATGTGGAGTAAAAACAAACCTCAAACAATATTACCACAGCCGTCAGAGCTACAAAACAACAAACTAAAGAGCACCATAAGTTTCATAACATTCAACTTATGCACATGTTGTTTCAGGTTTTCTGAAGCTGTATGATAGCTTTGTGTGAGAAACCAACCTGGAAATTAAAGTTCTTTGTGATCTGCTCCATCTTTATGAATCATTTTTACCCAAAAACATATTTTTAGTTTATGAACGAAAGTTTTATGAATGACGTTTAATGAAAGCAGTGGTTTTTAACCACTAGGAAGCCTCAGCAAACTACCAAGGATGACTTCAATAATTAGAAATAAGACAAAACAAGCATTGAAATTAAGCAAAACAAAAATAAGATATTTCTTATTGTAATTCCCCTCCTCAACAGCTTCATTTTAAGAGTGATTTCTAGGCCTGGTAAATTCATGTAAAGTATAAAATCATAAAAACAGATAAATATATATATATATATATATACTGTATATATACACCAGACATACATATACACATACATCCATATATACATATATAAAATACAACTATTACAAATATACAAATGAGGACATGTAAAAAGATAAAGTAGCATAAGGCGCGTGGTACAAACCAGTGAATAAACTGAACAGTGCAGATATAATTGGTGTAGTGCAAAAGAGCTTTGTTTTATTTTATTTATATAATAAATACACATTTTCCTCAAATATTTATCTAATGTCCAACAAAGAAATAAAGTCATCGTAAGTGATTTCTGAATTTTTATTTTGGTTTAAACTAGCCCTTTAAGCTATATCATTTGCTAATATTAATGTGTTTTTGGTTATGACTGGAGGACAGAAAAGTTGTGTAGAGGTGGAGGCCATTTTGAAGAAAGCAAACTAAATTGTAGTGACTGAAGAATTGTGCACAAGTGTTAATTATACTTTAAAGGGATAGTTCACTCAAAAATGAAAATTCTGTCATTTCCTCACTCTGAGTATTTCCAAACCTGTATGAATGTGTTTGTTCTGCTGAACACAGAGGAAGATATCTGAAGAATGTGGAAACAGAGCAGTTCTGGATCATAGTATTTGTTTTCTGGAAGTCAATGGTGCCCCAAAAACAGCCTGATTTACAAACTTTCTCCCAAAATATCTTCCTTTGTGTTCAGAACAAACACATTCATACAGGTTTGGAAATACTTAAGTGAGTAAATGATGCAAAATTATCATTTCTGGGGTGAACTATCCCTTTAAGTTGAAAAAATGTTGTTATGTGCTGTTGTTATTATTTTATATATTATGTTTAATATTTATATTTTGAATAGATTAATTAGATTCATTTTTTATTCAACTGACGTTTTTCAAGTTTTCATCTATTTATATAATTTATTTAATTTGATGTCAGCTTAATTTCAAGTAGCAAAAATTTACTTTAAACTTTGTGTTTTAATAGTTTTATTTTTGTTGTGAGTTAACTATAACAAGAACCGTGCACATTTAAAGAGTACAACAAATAATTGTTTGATTGTTTTAATTGGTTTTGTAAGACAACACCAGTGAACAAACAAAGACGACAAAAAATAACTACTAATAATCAGCGTGTGGCTCAGTGGTCGAGCATAGCGTTAGCAGCACAAAGGTTGTGGGTTCGATTCCGAGGGAACACATAGTACTGACAAAACATGTATAACCTGAATGCACTGTAAGTCGCTTTGGATAAAAGCGTCTGCTAAATGCAAGAAATGTAAACATGCAGTGATGTAGAAGCAGGTGTTGATCATCTTCAGCAGAGGCGTGTTTAGACACTATTACATCAGTCGTTTTGGCAGACGGGCTTCAATATAAGCTGTGTTTAGACTAACAACAAAGTTTTGAGTTCTGAAACTTACAGAATGTTTTTAATAGTACAATATATGTCAAAAGATCAAGTTTCTCAGTTCATGACCCCTTTAAATTCATCAGTCACAGATCTGTCTCTCTTGTTTCAGGGCACATGCTGTTATGTCCAGGTATCAGCATATAACATGAAGGGATGGAGTTCACCTCAGATATCTGAACCTGCTTGTGCTACAGTCTCAAGTGAGTGAATACACGCACAATACACACACACACACTCACACACACACACACACACACATACAAACAAATATTCAACAATGACAAAGAGTAGAGATGTTAGTTACGTTTGCTTTCGAATATGTTGCATGCAGATAATGTGTGTGTGTGTGGTGTGTGTGGTGTGGTGTGTGTGTGTGTGTGTGTGTAATTATGTATGTGTGTCTGGCTTCATTTGTGTCATACTTGTGTCCTAATTTTTATGTTTGTGAGGCCAAGCCCTCATTTCTCCCACAGATTTTAGGGCTCTTTTACATTGAGTGTGTGTGTGTGTGTGTGTGTGTGTGTGTGTGTGTGTGTGTGTGTGTGTGTGTGTGTGTGTGTGTGTGTGTGTGTTTTGAGCATGCTAATTTAAATGTGTGTGTTTGTGTTTTCCATTTGGAATCCCTCTGGAAATATTTGCATGTCTGTGAGAAGCTGTAAAGTCGCAGACAGAACGGCTCTTATACACCAACTCAAACACACACACACACACTTGTTGTCTCCCTCTACAATTCACGCTCACATACACACACACACCACTTTATGGCCGCTGCCGCATGCAGAAATGATTTTCACTCAATTTCTCTTATTTACATGATGTTTGCGTCCTTTTTTCCACTCGCTCTATCTGTTTCATAATACACACACACATACACACACACACACTCTCGGTGAGGTTAGCCGACTGAAGAGAGGGTCTGTGCTAGACATTCCCGGAATAGAGTGTCCATGTTTTCCCTGCTTCCTCAGGAACCAGCCTGCAACCAACACACCGTCAGAACATCATCCTGTTTACCGTGCCGAGAGAGTGTGTGTGAGTGTGTGTGCGCATGTGAGTGTGTGTGTGTGTGTGGTGTGTGCGTGCACAAGTGCGCGTGTGTGAGTGTGTGCAAGGGTGTGTGTGTGTGTGTGCGTGAGGGTGTGCGCGTGTGCACGTGTGATTGTGGATGCGTGAGGGTGTGCGCGTCTGCACGTTTGAGTGTGTGCAAGGGTGTGTGGGTGTGCGCAAGTGTGGTGTGTGTGCGCGTGTGAGTGTGTGCAAGGGTGTGTGTGTGTGTGTGTGTGTGTACGTGTGCACGTGTGATTGTGCATGCGTGAGGGTGTGCACGTCTGCACGTGTGAGTGTGCGCAAGTGTGTGTGTGTGTGTGTGTGTGCAAGTGTGTGTGCGCGTGTGCGCGTGTGTGTGTGTGCAAGAGTGTGTGCGAGTGTGCATGTCTGAGTATGTGCAAGGGTGTGTGTGCGCGTGTGTTAGTGTGAGTGTGTGTGTGTTTGCGTGTGTGTGTGTGGGGGGGGGTGCATGTGCGACTGTGTGTGTACGAGTGCATGAGTACGTGTGTGAGAGTGTGTGCGCGAGTGAGAGTACATGCGCAAGTGTGTGTGTGTGTGTGTGCCTGATGGCAGGGATACAAGGCCAGTACTGAATGATTTACTGCCAGATTATCATGCAAACATCACATAATCACATAAGTTAATTACATAAACATGCCCTGGCCACCTTCTTCAACACCCTAACAACCAAACAGAACAGAACCTTAAACACCATGGTAACACCTTAGCAACCACATTGAACAACCTAGTTACATCATAGAACCCTCTAGTAAAGCCTTAGCAGCCATTTCCACAAATAATGCCCTGGTATCCTTTCTCAACACCGTAGCAACTATCCAAGCACCTTTGCAACAACCTAGAACACCTTAGTAACACCTGAACAACCACCCAGATTGTAACCACCTTGCAGTGCCATGGAAACCACCCACAAACACAATAGCAACTGCATAGCAACACCTAAGCCTCGTTCTGGCAACTTTTAGACAGGACAGACAAACACCAGATAAGAAATCACATAGCAGCCACCCAGACCAATCTCCCATGGCATGAAGGCCGTCAGATTTTTCATATGCATCTGTGTTTTTTACCCACAATGCACTGTTCTTATCTCTGTCTGTGTTCTCCGTAGGTTGGAGGGAGGTGGATGGTCTTCAGCCCCGCCAGCAGGGTCTGAAAGAGGCGGTTAGAGCAGCTCCTGGGACAAATTAAAGAGGCGCACCGTCACTGCGCCTGCCACGGTAAACACTACTGGACCTGAATGAAACCCTCCTCCTTCACGCACCGAGCAGCCACCACAAACTATTATAGCACTTTAAACAAATGCTGAGTTAATATTTCAGAGGAATGAAGCGCGCGGATCCTGTTTTGTTGGTTTTAGCGTAGCAGCGCTGAGGGTTTATTTCACTGTAAGTTAAAGGGGATAAATTAGGCTCAACTGCAGGGAGGTTAAAACACACACAGACTCTATCAGGAAATCACCGGCTGCCGATGCTTTACTTTCATTCACACACGGCATAAAGATTTGCACCCATGTTAAGTCACTTGAATTGGGGTCTGTTAATAAGACATTTACTGCTCTAGCTTTATCATAGTACTTTTGCACATGGTCACAATATAGTTATATATACATTGCAATATACTTTCCATATGAACTACAATGAAAATATCTTGGGTAAATGAATATATAATGTCCATAAAACATTATCCATATTTCAACCCAAAATCAAAGGAAAACTTTTGACATTTTTGGCATAAGAATATGCAGATTCTTTTAAAGGTCACCCATTATGCAAAATTCACTTTTACCTGATGTTTGAACATAAATGTGTGTTGGCAGTGTGTGTACACAACCCCTTATCCTTTTTTGAATCCCCATAATCATAAGCAGTGTTAGCATGTTTATCTTCACGCTAGAGCATTAAAAGCAGCATTTCAAGTAAGAAAAGTCTTCTTGTTAAGCTACAGAAGTTATTCAGTCAAGAGTGAGTGATTTTCTGCTCTTATTTTATGTTTGGTCAGTATTAACAGTGTAGACCGCAGTATAGGTACTGTATATTACATTGCTGTCTCTTAATACACCGATCTAATATAAACATGCAATTTATTTTCCAGCTGTTAACTTCACAGACATGTGTTTGTGTAACTTATGTGTGTTTTTAACATTAAACTTGTGTGTATTTGACAGTTTAGTCCTCGCATGCCATGTGACAGACGCTTTCTGCGTATATGCTTTTAACTGATATGGCTTTAAAACGCATGATTTCAATGCAGTAGTAGACACGATAATCAACACCTAACAGATGTTTTTAGTAGAGTCAGAGCTTGTTCCTCCCTATATGCAGAATATGCACACTGCGTAGGGCCCCCTTGCTCCCAAAGATGTTTTAGTGTTAGTTTCGTTTTGGGGTTATGAAAACATGAATGATAATTAATTTGAATGCAGTGCGCTGTCACTCTCTCTACGTAAAATCCGTCAAATCATGTAACGTGAATATCATACAATCTCTTGAGTTGAAAGCGTACGGAGCTGCGGAAGAGATGAGCGCTCTCCGTGTCCACGATTCGAGACGGAGTGAAACACAGACAGCTGCGTTGCATCCATTCTTTAATCTCAACCCACCCCCCACCCCCACCCCCCAGCCAGAGTAGAGTATCTGAGATACAAGCTGTAAAAGCAAGCATATTGTGGAAAAGGGGGCGGGGAGCAGCAAGCTCATTTGCATTTAAAGAGACATGCACTAAAACAGCATGTTTCTGACTCCATTCTAAATAGGCATTTTCTAAATGATATAATTAATGATCTGTAGGAATATTGACTGACACTTCACAGACACATTTTGGGGACACCCGGAGACTTATATTACATATGTTTTCTTTTTTTTAAACCAGGATTAGATCACTCTTTTTAATCAGAACTGATTCTTAAATCTGCCCCAGCCATCGCTACTTTAATTACACGAGTACCCTAAGGTTGTGTAGTCTATAATACTATAGTAGACACAGCCAGTTTGACTCTTTAAAGATTTATTAGTTATGAAATAATTTACTTTATAATTGTATTGGAGTCTTACACACATGCTATACAGATAATGTAGAGTCGTGCATTAATTTGAGTGATGACAGATATTATGGGATGGGCTTGATGGAGCGCAGGAGATGCAGATAACTGATCTTGACCCTTAAGAAACTTTAATTAATGCTGTCTCATAACAAATCTGCTTCAAAAAACAATTAAATGAATTGCTTATTACAACATTGAAATAAAAATGTTAAAGCCTGTACAAGTACTAGAAATCGTGAATATAAATAATTGGGAATAATGTAAAAGATAAATGAAATAAATTAAAAACAGTGCACATTTCATTGATGTAGTTTTGATCTCTCGGCTGGGCACAAGGCCCAGAAATGTGTTCAGTTTTTTGTCAGCTGTGTTTTAATTATGTGATGTTATTACGTTGCTGTCTTGCCGCCAGCTAATCGCTGCGTTGCTGATCGTGGTTTCGAGTATCGATACATCTGCCCTTTTCAGGGAACACGAGAACACGCATCTTAGACAACTTAATCCAGATAATATAATCAAATACGCAAATTCGTTTGAAGAACCAAATTAGCCAGAGATCAGTTATCAGCATTAGCATCTTTCAAATCATCTCAGATGTAATAAGAGACGTATCCCCTGTACTTTACAGTTCATTTATTATAAAAATAACATCTCCGTCTACTAACTTATTTATTTATTTAAGTGTTTGGCAATTTAATTTAAAATCAATAATTATTTAATTACAGAAATACATTTTTGTTATCACTTTTTCATCAGTGTTTTATATGCACTTCATGCTTATGAATCTTCAAGCTAACGTTGAAATGCAACAGCTGTTTCTATTAAAAAGCAAGTACTATTAGTGATTTATGATTTTGACTGAAAGCTAAAACGGCACATCTGAACTCCTCTACGTGACTGTCTGTGCCTCTCTGTGTGTTTAGAGCAGTGCAAAGCCCCGTCGAACACCAGGAAACACTCTGTGTCTAAAAGTCTGAGGCATCTCTTCCAGCCCACCTGCAAGTTTGTCAAACATCTGAAACGGTGAGAGAAAGCAACATGAGATGAAGGCCGCTGCAGCGATGCACGCTCTCAACACATTATCTCTGACTCCCTTCTCTCTCTGATGCTCTCTGTAGAGGTCTTTATCTGGCCTGTATGTTTTATAAAGATGAAAGCGTTCTGTGACTCCAGAGGACCAGCTGCCTGTCGTCGAGGTGGACGACTCGTACAGCTGTCACGCCCAGGATTTACTCTGGTTCACAAAGGTAACACAATCAAGTCACTGGTAATAACCAAACAAAGCTGTTGTAATAGTACTGGTTTGGTTTTTTACTTTAAATTAATGTAACTGTTAACATATGTCATTTTTTAATATTATACTTGTTTTTATATATACACATGTGCGTCTGTGTGTGTGTGCAATATTTATTTTATATTTTACTTATTTAAATAAATAAAAAAATACAGTATTTCATGTATTTTAATTGTAAATTTTTACCTGCAATATGTTAAGAAAAAAATCTTTATTTTGTATAATATATATTTATATAATTTGTAATTTGTATGTGTGGATATAAACATACAATTATGTATTATATATTTTAATTAATATTAATAATTTAGATAATTTGTGTAGTTTGATTAAATATAACTAATATATAAAATTGATTTCACATTGTTAAAAAAATAACAATATTTAGATAAAAATTAAACAATATTATTTTATGTAATATCTATTGATATAATTTGTGTTTATATAAATTTTGTTTTTTTAAATATTTAGCTTTTTTTTATCATTCAAAGGACTTCACTTCATCTATAAATAAAATCCAACATAAATATATATAATATGACAATACATTTATATAATAACAATTTACATAATTTATGTATAATTTGCATTAAATATAACATATATTTAACATATTTCAAAAGATTAATGTTAAAATCCAACCAAATTTGAATCAGTTCATTGCAATAACACTGATTCATTAAGTCGCTCCGCAATATACAGTGTCTGCGTTTGAGCATGAATCATTGTCTCTGTGGGAACGTGCATTGACAGGTGTCTTTATTATTTAATTTTTTTATTGTATAACAGGAACAGTAACACAACATACATATATAGAGGAACACACTGTTTTCAACTATTATCAATTACATTCAAAATAGCATTAAAGGAACAAATAGAAAGAAAAAACGAAATAAAATACAATAAAAAAATAAACATCCTACTACAGGGGATAACTTACAAAACATTTCCATGGGAAAAGGATTCAATAATTCTTTTTGCTTTTGCTAATCTTCAATGTAATGCTTTAGTTCAATTTTAAATAGTGTAATGTTAGGTTTATTGTTAGACCATTTTTGTTTGTGTATATGGTATTTCCCATACATAAGTATTCAATTAATAACTACATTTTTCTCCAAATTCTTGTTTCTTATACAACAAAAATATATATTTTCCAGATAATCTCATTTTTAATTTTATACATTTTTAATTTTATACATTTTTCAAAACATTTGTGTAAATATACAATCATAAAATAAGTGTTTTATGGATTCTTCCTCCAAGTTACAAAAGATACATGTGGTCTCCATGTCTCTAAAAAATGTAGCACTGCTTGTTTTACTGGGTAAATCAAATAAATAACTTTATATGTAACTTCTTTAACTTTATTGGTGAGACAGTATTTACTGGGTAGTTTCCAAACCTCTTTCCATTCAATCTGATCATATAACGAATTCCAAAAAGGTTTGCATTTCGGCAATAATGTGGTCCTACATGCATTGACAGGTGTCACACCTGTGGGAGGAGCTCACCTGGATGCAGCAGTGCATCAGTCCTGCACACGCCTCCAGTTCCTGCACGCTTCAGACGCGCCTCAAACTGCTGCAGGCGGCTGCACAGCTGCAGGTGAAGTCTACAGTCACTAGGGACGTAAAAAGTATCATTATAACCAAATTGCAATCAAACTGTTGTTAGACTTGAGATTTATTTACACTGTAATGTATATCTTGAGGTAAAGTTTTTGTTTCTGGATTATTCTGCAGGCGCTCCTGGGCACAGTGGATCTGGGGCAGGTGTATTTTGAGCCCATCAAGGACAAGCACGGTAACGCGGTGTTGGTGCTGATGAAGGACATGAGCGCATGTGCACCGCTAGAAGGCGTACGCTGGATTCCCGTCAGTAAATTCCAGCTGCAGCGCAGGTCTTCCTCTTGTTCATCAGATGAGCCCAACGCGCTGGAGACGCTTCTCACCACACTGCATGTGAGTGCTATAAACACTAAAACACCAGTGACCCGTAACTGACCCGGTTTAGCACCACGGTCAATGAAAAGATGGAATCCAAGCACTCTTATTTGAATGAAGTCTCTTCTGCTCACCAAGGCTGCATTTATTTGATCAAAAATACAGTAAAAATAGTAAACATTGTGAAATATTATAAAAATTTACAATAATGACTTTCTAGTGTAATATCTTGTAAAATGTAATTGATTCCTGTGAACAAAGCTGAATTTTCAGAATCATTACTTCAGTCTTCAGTGTCACATGATCTTCAGAAATCATAATAATATGCTGATTTACTGATCAAGAAACATGTATTATTATTATCAATGCTGAAATCAGTTGTGCTGCTTGGATCATGTGACGCTGAAGACTGGAGTAATGATTCTGAAAATTCAACTTTGATCGCAGGAATAAATTATATTTTAGAATTTATTCACAATGAAAACTGTTTTTTTTTTATTGTAATAATATTTCACAATATTAGAGTTTTTACTGTATTTTTCAGCACATAAATGCAGCCTTGGTGAGCAGAAGAGACTTCCCTAAAAACATTTCAAATTCACAGTAATGTTTTCAAACATTTGACAAGTTCCGTATGTTTTTTTAAACGTATTTTTAGAATAATAAGAAATATAAATTCAGTCTAATTTCTGAATTTCAGACAGTCATTTTCATGCCAAGATGCGTTGTGCCCAGTTTGACGTCAAACATCATTGACTTTCTAGTGTCTTGTTATTGATGTCAAGCCTGGAGTGACTCGTTTGATTGGGGGCGTATTCAATTTCAGAAAGCAATATGAATTTGAAACAACTTTGAAGAGAAAATTACATAATTTTCGTCTTTGGGCGAGCAAATGCTTTACCTAAACAGGTTTCAGACTCTTATATACAGAGCCTGAAAATCAGTGGAAAAGAGTTTAGCTGCTGCTAGCTTCTGTGTCCCTCGCTCTTGTTCCTGTGTGTAGTGCAGTGAACTGTGGGAGTATAGCAGTAGCATTGTTCATTTGATGATTAGTCTGAGCGCTTGTAAACACTTCACCCGCCGCTGATCGTGTGTTTGGAGCGGCTCTGCCTCAGGAACATCAGCCTGGTGTCAAAATGATGTTTTGTCTGAGCGGCTCAGATTTTCCCTGCGGTGAAGCCGTGTGTGTGTGTGTGTGTGTCTGTGTGTGTGTGTGTGTGTGTGTGTGTGTGTCTGTGTCTGTTGTGTGTGTGTGTGTGTGGTGTGTGTGTGTGTGTGTGTGTGTGTTGTGTGTGTGTGTGTGTGTGTTGTGTGTGTTGTTTGGTGAAAGTGGTTCCACAGCTCAACAACCACATGGCTCCAGAGTCAGTCTCTCAGTCAAATAGTTTAGAAATGATAAACATGGGCCAATTTCAGGCTATTGCAGGAAGTTCTTCATACCTCTGTGTGTGTGTGTGTGTGTGTGTGTGTGTGTGTGTGTGTGTGTGTGTGTGTTAGTGAGAGTTTGCCCACTTTTCCATTCCATATCATTCAGACTGCATGCAGAATTTTCCAGACACTGTATATCCAGTGCGAAGAATTTGAAGTCATACTTCAACTCAAATCAAAAGAATATAAGAAATATTTAGAAATATAAAGGCATTATTAAAATGTTTGGATTGTGACAGTATTTTCATTCAAATTAACCCATCTTGTCCTTACTACCATAATGTTTTTTTGTAATTATTTTTCCTGTTATTATATAAAATATATATACATATTTAAAATAAATTAAAGATTATTATATTTATTATCACTATTATATAACATAATATATATATATATATATATATGTGTGTTTTTTTAATTCGTCTATTTAATTAGTCTTAATACTTTACGTGTGTGTGTGTGTGCGTGTGTGTGTTTGTGTGTGTAACGTCCGTTTGGCTGTTCATTTTCCAGCTTAATCCGAAAATATATACATAGACGTAATGGAAAAAGTTGAAAATGCTGATATGAGATTATTTATTAGCTCACAGAATACGAGCACAGCTTGTCAGTTATTCACATATTCAGAAATATTCATGTATCATGTATTTGACTTGTTTTTGGGCGTGTTCTAGGCAGGTTCTCTAATGAGCTCTTGGTGTGCAGGAGAAGCTGGCGTATCACCGGCGCAGCAGGAAGTGTCTGTCTCCGGGCCTGTATCTGGGATACCTGAAGCTCTACACCTCACTAGATCAGATCAGGATGCTGGTGTCACACAAACACCCAAACGTGCTGTGCCACGTCAAAATACGAGACTACGACCACGTCTCCAGGTATATCGCATTTATGCTTGTGTTATGCATGCGGATGTCGTTATATATGTGTGTAATAATTACATGTGTTTGTTCGTAGGGAAGATTGGCAGTGGCTTCAGTCGCTGAGTTCGCTGGAGGACAGCGTAAAGGTTTGTGACGACGTCCAGAGTGCTCCACATCGCCTCCTACTGGACCTGCGGACCGCTGCTAAAGATTTACTCGCCTACATCAACGTTCCCAACCACCAGGTGTGCGCGCACGCATTCACACATCCACACAAAGATATACTGTAAACTGTGACGTCAAATTCTTTATACAGTGAAAACTGATAAAAAAAAATGTGGGACCAAAAATTATTCAGACACTTTGACATGACCATGTATAGCTATTAATGTTTTGTTACTAATTTATTTTTAAAAAGGGCCCTAATGTACAGTAAAGTGTTTTACTGTCACTTTTGATCAGTTTAATGCATCCTTTCTGAATAAAAATAATAATTTATTCAAAAAATGTGTCATAATGTAGCGCAAGTAATATTTGACTGTCGCTTTTGACAATTTAATGCACCCTTTCTGAATAAAAGTATTAATTTCTAGTGTTTACTGTCACTTTGATTAATTTAATGTATCCTTGTTGTTATAAAAAATATTATTTTCTTTAAAAAGCTTGTCATAGTGTAGAACAAACATTGTATTAGAGTCTGATGAATAAAACCAATCAGAACAATTAGGAATTAAGAACTAGTTTAATTTCCAAAATTAAATAAAATACAATACTAACATTTCTGGTGTTCCTCGTATATCAGGCGCAGGATTTCCGTGTGGTATGTGAAGGAGGTGGTTGAGTTGGGAGGGGGCGTGTCCTTCCTGTTGCTCCTCCCACCGTGTGAGGAGGTGTGTTCACCACCCGGACAGAACCATCTCTGCTCGCCGCGCTCGGGATTCCTCACCCTGCCGCTGCAGATCTTTGAGTTAGGTGAGACCACACGTCCACACACACACATATCTTCTGCCCCGTCCCCTGCCGTGCGCTCACTCTCTGTCTGTGTAGTTCATTTCGAGGCGTACTGCCCCAGTTTCATCTGCCTGTACTGCCGCGTGTCGGCCCTGCTGGCTCTGGAGTCCCTGATGTCCCAGCAGACTTTGCGCGAGGCGTTCTCTGAGTCTGAGCTCTTCGTTGCCAAGCAGAAACATCAGCAGGTGGAGGAGTATTTGCAGGTATTTCTGTCCTCTGTGCAATTTAACACTGGCAGCCCCGCCGCTCCAGTTCAGCTTTCATAGGTTTAACTGATGACAGTAATCCCGCAGTAAAAATCAGAACAAACTGTTCAACTGCGGCATTTACAGTATCATCTTTAATAGATGCAAGAGTCCCAAGAGCAGAGCTGAAGATCGGCCAATGCAATCAGAGTCCACTGCCAGAGCTGAGCCGTCATACTTGAGACGTTTAAGATTAAAACTTATTCTATTTTAATGTGTGTTTTATTGTTCTGAGAAATTATCTAAAAATATGAAAAAAGATCATTTTACTTGGAAAGCAACACTATATACAATATTACATTTGTTATTGTATCTTAATATAATATATTTTATATAATATTTTATGTGCTTGTTTTTTCCCCAAAAAATTAAAAAAATTATCTTGTGACAAGTATTTAAAATAAAATAAATGTAAAAGAATTTAAACAGATTTGACCTTGATTTATAACATTGATGAACTCAATAAATATTGAAATGCCCTCATTCTCTTCAATTCTCAGATACTACAATAAGTTAATCAAGTTCCATGTGCATTAATTAATTATTGACTTGATAAGAAGCCATAATTAGTAGTAAGCAAGCTAAAGTTCAAATGTACTACAGATATTGTATTACTGTCACTTTTGATTGATTTAATGCATCCTATCTGAATACAAATATTAATTTCTTTATTTTGTTTGATAAAATAAAAAAGGTAGATTTTCGTAGTAATGCTGTATAACAAAAAAAAACTAGCTTTAATCTTGCAATGATTATTTATTGAAAAAATACCAAATTGTACTTAAATATGTTTTTGCAGTGTAAAAGCACACACACACACACACACACACATATATATATATAATAATAATAATATTATTTGTTATCATAATTTTATGGAATAATTTATATATAATAATATAATAAATCCTTATATTAAAAAGTACTGATTTAGCCACTCAGATACCACCAAGTTACCCAGAAATACAGGATTCAAATGCAGCATTTCCATTTACATTTATGCATTTAGCAGACGCTTTTATCCAAAGCAGCAGTTGTGTTGTTTCCTATTTGTCGTTGACAGAAAACAAGACAGGTTGAGAGTTGTGAAAACACCAAAACAGCTCTGAAGTGATATTTTCCTTCCACAAATCTAAATATTAAAACCCAAACCCACCTAAAACATTAACACTAATCTGCTGCTTAAGTAGAGTTCAGATCAGAATATCACACATGCTGTGGTGATTGACCCATGTTCATCTGTGTTGACTCTCAGCATCTGGAGGACCTGTGGCGTGATGCGCGGTGGATGGTGGTCCTCCAGTCGGCCCGGTATAAGCACCAGAGCTCTGGAGTGAGTCTGGGCTGGATTATAGACTTCTCCAAAGAGAGTATTCCAGAGAAAGCAGCTTCCACGTCCTCTCAGATGGACTACCTGCCCTCTCCGACCCCGTCACGCAAACACAGCGGTGAGAGAGAGTCACCTGACCAGTTATCAGATCATCAATCAAACACTCATGTGAACGCTTGGAAGGGTTTCATTGTTTATGGATTTGGAATTACATGCATCAGGGACTTTTTTTCAGCCAAATCCCTTTATTATTAGGCAAAGTGTTGTGACTATATATTTATATTGCTATAAAATAGTAATAATCCACAAATAATAATAATTACAAAATAAAATATATTTATATATTGTATAATTACAATATAATACTATTATTATATTGTAATATTTTACTGTGAAATAAAAATATAGAAATAATTATATATTTTTTATTTTACATTACAACTGTAAAATTTTGATACTAATATTTCTACAATATATGTATATATTTTAGAAACTTAATATATTTAAATTATGGCAAATTAGTTTAATTCTGTATATTGTCTGAAGGGTTGGCATCGTCTCTTCTCAGGTGTTTCGGTCATCTCGGATCATTTATGGGTTGGATCCAGACTGAAGCTTGTGTAATTATGGGATGTTAATCCAGAAACAGAGAAACAAATAGAGACATAATTAGCGTAGCTGTTGTTGCATCCAAGCAAATATTATTTGTTCAACCCAAGCTAAAGCATAATAATGTGCGTTTGATCAGATATACCTGCAGTACTAGATTATGGGATGCATTATATGAATGCTTGGCTAAAGAGATGTGATTTAAACAGAGAGAGTGTGTCTGAACCCCGAACGTTATCCAGGAAGGCTATTCCAGAGTTTGGGAGCCAGATATGAAAAAGTTCTCCCTCCTTTAGTGGACTTTGCTATCTGAGGTACTACCAAGAGTCCAGAGTTTAGGACCTTAGGGAGCGGGTTGGATTGTAGCGTGATAGAAGATTAGTTTCGGTACGCAGGAGATAAATCATTTAGGGCCTTATAGGCAAGTAATAATATTTTGTAACTGATACGAAACTTAATATGTAGCCAGTGCAGAGACTGTAAAATTGGAGTAATATGATCATATTTTCTTGACCTGGTAAGCATTTTGTACTATCTGTAGCTTGTTTATTGAAGATGCAGTGCATTACAATAGTCCAGTCTAGAGGTCATGAATGCATCAGAAACACTTAACATGTTCCGTAGCTTGCAATGTTTCTAAGATGGAAGAATGCTGTTTTTGTAACATAGGAAATATGATTTTCAAAAGATAGGTTGCTGTCTAAAACAACACCCAGATGTTTGACTGTAGAGGGAGTAACAGTACATCCGTCTAGTTACAAATTGTGATCCAAGAGATTCTGTGTACTGTTTTTTTTAATGAGGTCCAGGGTCACAAATAACCTAAAGGTGAGTAAATGACAAAGTGAGCTGCTCCTTTAAGAAGTCTCTCTTTCTGTCCTTCCCCAGATTCCCCCGGTCTGTCAGATGAGGATAACTCCTCGGAGGTGTTCCTCACCACTGATAGCGAGTACAGCTTCCAGTGTGGCCCAGAGCACCAGAGAGCTGGACCTGCTCCTGTCGTCTCCTACCAGCTTTCAGATCCGTGGCGTCCACGCACCCTTCCTCCTCCTTGCAGTCCTCGCCTCGATCCTCGCAGCCGGATGTGCTGCAGACCGGAGGAGGGTTGAGCCGACGCGAGCACATGAGCGCCTTCGACAGCGACTTCATCCTGCCGAGCCGTCAGATCGAGCTGCTGCGGGTCACCGAGAAGAGAACGGCGCTCTGCATCCGCACCAGCAGTCTGGAGTACCCGTCTCCCGTCTCCATGCCAACCACGCCCACCAGCGCCTCCAATCAGAAGTGCTCGACACGCCCCTCCTCCTTCGACCTCTGCTTCTCCGAGCCCCGCCCTGTGCCGGTGCGCACCCTATCAGAGGACAGCGGCGTCCAGCGACTCTCCGCCCCCTCCGCCGGCTCCCCTCACCGGCTGTGCCACAGCACACTGAGAGTTTACCCACAATACCGCACCGGCTTACCCAAAGACACCAGTGTCAAAGTGAGTGTGTGTGTGTGTGTGTGTGTGTGTGGTGTGTGTGTGTGTGTGTGTGTGTGTGTGTGTGTGTGTGTGTGAGCTCATACACTAATCATCACAGCAGTGGCTGAAGCTCAGGGTGCTTCTGTGTACATTTTAAATTTCATTGGCCCTACAGGAAGTTGTATTTGGAATTTGTATAGAAATGACAGTAGGAGGAATTCAGTTCAAAGAAGTTTAACTGCAACACTCACAGGGGAATATTTTCAATATATGTGACCCTGGGTCACAAAACCAGTCATAAGTAGCATGGTTGTATTTGTAGGAATAGCCAACAATACATTGTAAGATCATGTTTCATGAAGATATTTTGTACATTTCCTACCATAAATATATTAAAACTTTAGTAATTAGTAATATGCATAGCTAAGAACTTCATTTGGACAACGATTTCCTCAGATTTTTTTTTTGCATCTTCAGATTTTAAATAAGTTGTATGTATCTCAGCCAAATATTGTCCTATCATAACAATAAATCAATGGAAAGCTTATTTATTCAGCTTTCAGATGATGTATAAATCTTCAATGTAAAAAATCACATTTATGATGTGGTCCATGGTCACATATGTTAATTAGTTATGCCTGTTTATTCACTGATTTGCTCGTTAGACACGTTCAAAGTTCAATATCGTCAAAATAATTAATACAAACAACCAAAACACATTTATAATGCCATTCACAAACACAAAATGCCAATATTTTTACCCAATAAAAATCTATATTGTAATTTCAATTGTATTTATTAAATATAATACAAATATTTAATAAAATTGTAAATGTAATATTTCTTGTTTAATTTCAATGTATGGTTATATTGACTAAATTGTAGCATTCTCAAAAATGAAGCATTCTTATCACAGTCTATTATCTCAAAGTATTATATGTAAATGATTATATATAAATATAAATATATACAATTTTAATTAAATACTTCAATTCTTATACAAATAATTAAATAAAATATTGAATTGATTCTATTTATATGTATTTGAATGTTTTTGGAAATATTCCATAAACCCCAGAAGTCCATTTTATTTAATATATATTACATTATATTATATTATTCAGAGTTATTATAGTTAACTAAAACCATGAAATAAAATGTACTTTAATTTAAATAAAATATTTTTACAAATATTTTAGTTAGTAGCCCAAAACAGCCATTTCTGATTTTCATTTAGTTTAACTTGATGTACCGAAATAATTCAAACTAAATAAATATGAATAAATAAAAACTATATAAGCACAATAATAAAACTAATGAACATGACAAAAAAACGAGATAAAATGACTTAACTTTAACTGGAAATGTGATAATATAAAATAAAATTGAATAAAAAATATCTAACAAAACTGAAACAGTATATGAATGATACTAAAATTAAACTATAATATATTGTATTGTATTGATTGTATATATCGATTTATA
Source organism: Oxygymnocypris stewartii (assembly GCA_003573665.1). Classification (NCBI taxonomy): domain Eukaryota; kingdom Metazoa; phylum Chordata; class Actinopteri; order Cypriniformes; family Cyprinidae; genus Oxygymnocypris; species Oxygymnocypris stewartii. The sequence goes on along the minus strand of QVTF01004916.1, from coordinate 7,449 downwards.
ATATAATTCTGTTTTGCTACCTCTATTCAAGTTCAGGAACTAATAGACATTTGAATTGATCAGTTCAGTTCTGCTAAGTGTAAAGTTGCGTGTGAGTTATTATTATAGTAATGCATTTTGAGCATTAAGGACACCTAAACCATATTTCACTGCTATATAGACCGTTTTAGTCTGGTTCATCTGTGTATGTCTGTTTGTAGTTACGCGTGACTCCAGAGACGTCGGCTAAAGAGATGGTTCGTCTGGTGGTCCAGGAGATCAACGCGGTGTGCCATCACCTGCAGAAAGCAGCGCAGCAGTGCACCTGTGCCCCGGGGCAGTGCACGTCTGAGGTGTGTGTGTACGGCAGCGAGCAGCTCGAGCACTTCGGCCTGCTTCTGCTGGTGGAGGGGAGAGAGAAATGGCTACAGGACGATTTCTGCCCGCTCACGCTACAGAACCCATGGACTCGCGGCAAACTCTGCGTCCGCTTCAAGAGTATTCACCGCTCGCGCTGCAGTACAGCAGAGCCACGACTGTTGACCGCGCAAGCCTGTAAATACCACACACGCACACACCACACACTCACGCACACACGCACACACGCACACACACTACGCACACTCACGCACGCACACGTACACACTCACACACCACACTCACGCACGCACACTCTCACACACTCACGCACGCACACTCTCACACACGCACGCACGCACGCATGCACACACTCACCCACGCACACGCACACACACAACACTCCACGCACACACACACGCACACACACACACACTCACACACTCTCACACACACGTACCACGCACCACACCACAAACTCACACGCACCACACACACATGTACACACACACACTCACACACTCTCACACACACACACACACACACACACACACGCACGCACACACACACACACACACACACACACACACTCACCACAAACGCATGCACGCACACACACACACACTCTCTCTCACACACACACACACACACACACACTCTCACACACTCACACACACACACACACACACACACACACACACACACACACGCACACACACACACTCAATGACTGGCTGAAGTGCATAGACTACTGGTGTTTTGATACTTGTTTGTTTCGTTTATGAATCCCTTCACGAGGTCTTAAGGTTCACGATTAGCTAAGCGGCTTCACCAGGACTGATCTGCTCACCTGCACTGGGTTTTATTCACGCTAACCTTATGAGAAAATCAACTTCAAGTGCTGATCACTCACTAATAAGAGTTAAAGTCAACATGAAATCAAAACCCATGTATAGTTCATCAGTGCACATTATATTCTAAAGATTTTCATACTCCAGCCACTGCTTTATATACACCATACTATATATACAATGCATTAAATTGACAGTAAATGCAATATAACTATTATTTATTTTTAAATAAATGCTGTTTTATTTTATACTTTCCTCTTTATCAAAGAATCCTGAAAATAAAATGTAGCATGGTTCTACAAAATAATTTGAAGCAGCACAACTGTTTTCAACATTGATAATAATCATAAATGTTTCTTGAGCAGCAAATCAGCATATTAAAATGATTTCTGAAGGATCGGAATGTTGCTGAAAATTCAGCTTTGATCACAGAAATAAATGACATTTTACAATATATTACACTAGAACGCCATTATTTTAAATGCTAATAATATTTCACAATATTCTATAAAATGTGCTGTAGTTTTGATCAAATAAATGCATCCTTGGTGAAGAAGAGACTTAAAAATTGTGTTTTTAAAAAGTGTTTTTACACCCAAAACAGCATGTGTGTGTGGTGTGTGTGTGTGTGTGTGTGTGTGTGTGTGTGTGTGTGTGTGTGTGTGTGTGTGTGTGTGTGTATAACACATTGAATTAAACATAAAGTAAGAAAGTAGAAAATAAATAGTATATCTTGTAAAATAATCTTACTTTTGAACTTCATATATATACTAATGTTTTTCTCTAATAAGACACTTCTCTAGGAAAGTCATCACACTACTGAGGTCCATGTGGCGTTTCATGTTGATTTGAACTCTTCACATGAATAACATCAGCATTATCACATAACTCATTTGATCAGTGCCACTTGAAGCAGAAGGTGTGAGTTCAGTCTGGACAGAAAGCTCTTCCATACGTATTCAGAAGTGAAATGTTTACAGCTTGAATCACCAACATGACTTTTGGTCAATGCATTCTTCCTCAGGATAACGTTTAACCCTTCCACAAATTGTGCACGCACAGCGCCGGCGGTCGGGCTCATCCAAGCTGTGAATACTCCCATTGGGATTCTCCAGGAACGAGTCTACACTGAAAACACCACCAGCACTGAAGAGTGACGAGAAACCTGGTTGTGTTTGTTTGTGGACTGAACGAACAGTACGGGCCGTAGCTGTAGAGCTGGACAGACGTTCATTTGTGTTGCTATGAGGTAGTGTTTGAGGAGCGGTGACTTCTGTTGTAGTGCGGTGAGTTATTCTGGATATTGTGTTTACTGTCTCTGTTTGACAAACGACGGACATGCACGAGTGCCAAGTAAATGTTTTGGTTGCAATACTATTTTACACTGTAGCTCGGAAGCGGATTTCTCTTCCAGATGAATGTTGATTTGTGGAATCATGTACAAATACACCGTCGAGCTGATGCACAAGCGCTGTTTCAGATGATGTGTGCTCTGGCATGAGACGTGTGTGTGTGTGTGTGTGTGTGTGCGTGCGCGTGTTCCTGGCATGAGCTCATAGTCTTATGGCTGTCCATTTGATGAAAGCATAGTTTTGAGCAGCTGCAGTGTGTATGTTTTGTAGTTACTACATGTATTAATGCGAGTGTTATTTGCAGCTCCAGCAGCTATTGTCTGATTCAGATTCAGTGAATTCCTCCCACGCACGCGTTTCTCAATACAGTCGGGGAACAGATCAATTACACTCATTTTCTTCTTGAAATACATTTTTAACAATAGCTTTTTAACATTTTCAATCATTATTTTTTAAATCATGTTTTATGTACTCCCATCAGTAAATTGCCCATAATCCTGAAAAACATTCACCAATCAGAGGAGATGCAGTTTCCATGGAAACAATTTCTCAGTCAACTTTAAGTATACTGTATTTTATGGAGACTGTTTCTGCCACGGAATGAAAAAATCGATAGTTAACTTCTCACAATTCTGAGTGCAAAACAATTTTTTAATTATGAGATAAAATTCTGACTAATTTTCTTGGAATTCTGAGTAAAAAAAATTGAATAGCGAGATATAAACATAGAATTCTGACTGTTTTCTTGGAATTCTGAATAAAAAATGAATTCAGAGACATAAACTCAGAATTCTGACTATTTTCTTGGAATTCTGATTTAAAAAATTTATTTCAAGATATAAACTCAAAATTCTGACTTTTTGTGAAATTCTGATAAAAAAATGAATGGCAAGATATCAAGACTTTTTTCTCGCAATTCCTGTATATATCCCACAATTATGACTTTACATCAAAATAACAAATCTGCGTTTGACATGTATCTCATAATTCTGACTTTGTTCTCACAATTGCAAGTTTTCATCTCACAATTCAGAAATTATATCTTGCAATTCCGTCTTTATGTTTCACAAGTCTGATTTTTTTTCTCAATTGTGAGATAAAATGTACGTTATCTTAAAATTGATAATGTCATTCACGGTGCTTCATGGTAAAATATCTTGAGCTGTGTTCGGCATATTTAAACCCCTTTGACTTCAGGACGATGAAGATGAAAGATCAAGAATGCACTTATTTCCGTGCTTTATCACTCTTTCCTGCAGCACTGTATTCATAAAGATCGTGTGATTTATCTCATCGTTGTGGAGAAGATGAATGATGAAATGCTCTTTGCTAAATCTGCATGATTTTGACAGACAATGCATTTCACATTAAATGGACAGAAAGTGGACCAGCATCATTTTGTTGAATTTGAAACTAAATGCTTTTATAAAACAAGCGAAAGCAGTAGAGAGATTCAGGCATGTTAGTTTGAGAGACCCTTCACATCTTTTCTCTTCATTCGTGACACTTTTCTTCAATATTTTTGAATTTTCAGTGTTTGAATAATCATTTACTGTTACAGTTTCAGATCAGATTTATTTACACATTTTGAACAAAATTAATATTTGAAGCAAAGATGCATTAAATCAAAGTCAATCAGCACAATGTTTTTCAACACTGATAATCAGAAATGAGCAGCAAATCAGTATATTAAAATGATTTCTGAAGATCATGTGACACTAAAGACTGGAGTAATGATGCAGAAAATTCAGCTGCGCATCACAGAAATAAATTACACTTTACAATATATTGCAAAATAAATTAGTAATTATAAACTGTAATAATATTTAGCAATTTTCCTGTATTTTTAATCAACTAAATGCAGCTTTTGTGAGCAGAAGAGACGTATTAAAAACTCTTGAGCACTAGCGTGTGAAGTCAGTTCAAAGCAGTCTTTCAGTGCAGATTTGTCGTTTGATGTGATATTTGCTCTCTAATGCAATGACCTTCAGAAGCGTTTAGGGCTGCTGTGATCTGTTTTAGTGAATTAATAGCCGCTCTCTGATTGAGTAAAGTGTGGGAAACACTCGACAAAGTCTCAGAGAGAGTCCTACTCACACAAACAAACACGCACTACACAAACTGGCAGACCACACACACACTGGTATACAAGCGCTCCCTCACACACACACACATTAAAGTGCAGTGGAGCGTGTGGAAGACCACACACACACCGTCGCTGTGACGGTTATCGACAGTAACCTTAGAATTGTAGCAGGGTTCTCACACCTCCTAATTATACCGTGTAGACTCCGGGAAGACCTGCGCTAAATTTAGCCCTCTGCGGATCTGCTAGCAAAACATTCCCAAAAGACCCTGAATGGATGTGATTCAAGGCTCCGCTGAAGACACACTAATGATGCTCAGCTTG
>QVTF01004915.1:0-29811 GCA_003573665.1 Oxygymnocypris stewartii | reverse complement strand
GGAGGAGTCTGGTTGAGCAACCAAGGTTAAAGAAGAGAGACCTAAGAAAAGGAAAAGAGCAATCCATACGTCTGAAAGCTGCTGTGAGGATGCCACCAAAACAGATTCATTATCTAGACTCTTGTGCATGCATGCATTCACACACATGCTGGCTGATCGCCACAACTACAGGCAATGTGAAAAGTTATGATTGAATAAGCAGTTGTGCTGTAATTAGGGAGCAGCCTGGTTTCATATGGACATAAATCCTCAGGCTTATTACACTGGTCGGTTGTAGCCCTAAAACAGGAGCGTAAATTAGTTCCATACACTGTAAACTCAAGTCAACCGTTAAATTCCTGTGTGTGTTTGATACATTAGCATTTTAAGACTCGTTATTTTTAAGCCGAAACACCACCACAAAACAGCGCCATGGGCCACACAAAAACAAAATGAGAAACACAAAAGTGTCCCATTATACTTTTACGGTACTTTTTGTATAAACAAACATAAAAACTATCTTGCTTATTTATACCAATACACACGCATATGTAACAGAACACGTTTTCACAACAGGTCTATCGGTTAAGTACGCACCAAACAAATCATTACATTTTTGTCAGGAAACAAAAACAATAAAATGCCGTTATGATGCTCTTTTTGATGTGGTGCGACAGATCGCTGTATAAACTACTCTTTACTACTAGTTTTAACGTGAAATAAACATGAATGAACATCTTACCCCTCAAATAATCGCTCAATTAGTGTTTCAACTGTGGAAAGATGCCAATAAAACAGCTTGTAAATAAAATGTCACATAGCACTTAATTTACCTCAGGCAAGTCATCAGTGTACGGTCCACAGCTCGTTATAAGTCTAGAGAAGAGCATTTTGAGAAATATATTAGACTATTTACTTTACCTGTTAATGATGACTTAATTATTTAATGTATGTTTAAATAAATATTTTATGAAACACGTTATGACAGCCACTTTGTAAACGATTGTATTTCAACAACAAATAAAAAAATTTGACTGACCGACAGACCGACCCACCGACCGAGACAGACAGACAGACCCACCGACCGACAGACCAACCCACTGACAGACCCACCGACCGGCCGACAGACCGACCCACCGACCGACAGACCAACCCACTGACAGACCAACCGACCGGCCGGCAAACCGACCGACCGACCCACCGACAGACAGACAGACCCACCGACCGGCCGACAGACCGACCCACCCACCGACAAATCAACCGACCCACCGACAGACCCACCAACCGACAGACAGACAGACAAAAACCGACCGACCCACCCACCGACAAATCAACCGACCCACCGACAGACAGACAGACAGACCGACCGACCCACCGACCGACCCACCCACAGACAAATCATCCCAACCCACCGACCACCGACCGACCCACCGACAGACTCACCGACCGACAGACAGACCCAGCCACCGACAGACCCATCGACCGACCAACAGACCCACCCACCGACCGACAGACAGACAGACAGACCCACCGACCGACCCACCAACAGACAGACAAACAGACCGACCGACAGACAGACCTACCGACCCACCCACCCACCGACCGAACCAACCGACCCACCCACCGACCGACAGACAGAGAGACCCACCGACCGACCCACCGACCGACCGACAGACAGCCACACCGACCGACCCAACGACCGACAGACCCACCGACAGACAGACAGACCCACCGACCGACCGAACGACAGACCCACCGACTGACCGACCCACCGACCGACAGACCCACCGAGAGACAGACAGACCCACCCACCGAACGAACGACAGACCCACCGACTGACCGACAGACAGACAGACAGACCGACCGGCCGACCGACCCACCCACCGACAGACCTACCGAACGACCGACCCACCCACAGACCGACCGACAGACAGACCCAACCGCCAACAGACCAACGGACCAACCGACCCACCGACAAACAGATAAACCCACAGACCAACCGACCGACAGACCAACCGACCGACAGACCAACCCACCGACAGACAGACCCACCGACTGATCCAACGACCGACCGACCCACTGACCGACCGACAAACAGACCCACCAACAGACAGACTGACCGACCGACCGACCAGCCGACCGACCAACCAACCGACAGACCCACCCACCGACCGACCCAACGACAGACAGACAGACAGACAGATAGATAGATAGATATTATCAGTAAGGTGCATGAGTGGAGTGCTAGTGATAAAGTGACATTGAAATCATGATTTTTTTTCCAGTCTATCAGGGAATTGACAAATCTTGATAATAGATGTCCAGTAATGGAATAATATACGTCACATGATTCAGACTGATAGGAGTTTTATTGTTTCTACTGACCTTCAAAACACACACACACACACACACAGTTTGGCTTCCACTGATTCACGGTTGTGTTCTGCTGCCTTACAGTGTTTTTCGGTGTGTTTTGGGAAAAAGGGACCAAGCGAGAAAGTCATTTTCAAACCGTTGCAATGACTCCACTTCAATCTGGAAATGATACACGTTCTGTTTTCATTTTTCCATGGTGAGGGGATAATAAATAGAGCAACAAATGCTCTTCCAAAACCTCTGCCTTTGCCCTCAGCGTAATCAAACTCAAGACGCTAACGAAGCTTCACAGGGGAAAACAAAAAGCCAATTCTTCAAAACTAGACGAAGAAAACGTGCGGCTCTCCCTAATCCTGTCTATTGTAGAGCGGCTCAAGTGCAAGTTAAAGCCACATCTAAAGATAGTGGCGTGGGTGGTTTAGCTAGTGGTTACAGATCTGGGCTGGCAACCAAAAAAAGGGTGCAGGTTCAAATCCTGCCTTGAGCAAGGCACTTAAAGAGACAGTTCACCCCAAAATGCACACAATGAGTATTTTTTCAAAAGATTCTTAAATCAGCATAGATGTAAGTTAAATGACACCAGAAGACTCGGTTTCGTACAAATTGTTCAACTAAAAATGAATTTAAGTTTGAAATAAGTACAAATATCAGCCAACGGGGTCAGAAAACTAAACTTAATTTCAAGGGAAAACGTTTTCACATAACACTGACAGATATTCTTCTTTCACAAGCATCACTTAACTTTGTTTAATTTATCAGAAAACATGACTTCATTATTTGTGTCATTTTGCATCTTAAGTAAACCTTGATTTAAACAAGTTTAGAAAACTGTTGAAGATTTATTTTCTTGCTTTTTTCCGTGGATGCAATATTAAATGCCACAACTTTATGAATTGAAGACTTTCTGCTACAATTTAGGACATTTGTGCAAGAGCGAATTAAGACCTTCCAAGGCAAGACACTACAGGCAAAAGATTATTTTTTTCCACGTATTCGTTAATTTTGTGATTTTGGGCTTTTTGGCTTTCTTTCATAAAGTGATGTTTCAGACTAGTGGAAGGAAAAACATCCAAACTACCCTTGTAAGTGTTTATTTTATTGCACTTTAGTGCCATTTTCTCAAAGTGAGTTTGTTTCTCCACTTCAGCAGCACTTACATGCACTAAACTTAGCGGTTTTATTCCTATCTATATTCTGAAGGTGTTATAAAAATCTTAAAATATAGGCAGGAATAAAACTGTAAAATTTGGTATATGTAAGTGAAACTGAAGAAACAAATCTACAGTCGCAAATAGTTGAAGTGCAATAAAATAAACTCTACAAGAATTTAGAAATTTGGCTTTTTCAAATGTTCAGATTTATGTTCTGAAAAATTATACAAATGTGTGCATATTTAATTAGATAGTGTCTCATTTGCATCAATATGTTCTCTAAATGTAATTGTCTAGGGAGCACACAATGAGTATATTTGTCTTGTTTTCTAGTGCATTTTCACATGTAAACAAAACATTTTATAAAAACTCATAATTTGAAATGTTTTTGCAATTTTTTATGTAATCAAAACACAAAAAAACGTTTTGATTAATATTTTGTATCTATAATCTGAAACTCAGTGGGTTTCAACAAAAATATTGGGAACTGACTTCTCTTCTGTTTGACAAAAAATAAACGTTTTTACAATTTTTAATGTAATCAAAACACACAAAAAACATGTTTTGATTAATATTTTTTATCTATAATCTGAAACTCAGTGGGTTTCAACAAAAAATATTGGGAACTGACTTCTCTTCTGTTTGACAAAAATAAAGTTTTTGCAATTTTTATGTAATCAAAACACACAAAAAACATGTTTTGATTAATATTTTTTTCAAACAATAATATTGGGCATCACTGACCTCTTCTGTTTGACAAAAAATAAAACGTTTTTGCAATTTTTATGTAATCAAAACACACAAAAAACATGTTTTGATTAATATTTTTTTCAAACAATAATATTGGGCATCACTGACTTCTCTTCTGTTTGACAAAAAATAGAAGTTTTTGCAATTTTTATGTAATCAAAACACACAAAAAACATGTTTTGATTAATATTTTTTTCAAACAATAATATTGGGCATCACTGACCTCTTCTGTTTGACAAAAAATAAAACGTTTTTGCAATTTTTATGTAATCAAAACACACAAAAAACATGTTTTGATTAATATTTTTTTCAAACAATAATATTGGGCATCACTGACCTCTTCTGTTTGACAAAAATAAAAGTTTTTGCAATTTTTATGTAATCAAACACACAAAAAACATGTTTTGATTAATATTTTTTTCAAACAATAATATTGGGCATCACTGACCTCTTCTGTTTGACAAAAAATAAAAACGTTTTTGCAATTTTTATGTAATCAAAACACACAAAAAACATGTTTTGATTAATATTTTTTTCAAACAATAATATTGGGCATCACTGACCTCTTCTGTTTGACAAAAAATAAAACGTTTTTGCAATTTTTATGTAATCAAAACACACAAAAAACATGTTTTGATTAATATTTTTTTTCAAACAATAATATTGGGCATCACTGACCTCTTCTGTTTGACAAAAAATAGAAGTTTTTGCAATTTTTATGTAATCAAAACACAAAAAACATGTTTTGATTAATATTTTTTTCAAACAATAATATTGGGCATCACTGACTTCTCTTCTGTTTGACAAAAAATAAACGTTTTTGCAATTTTTATGTAATCCAAACACACAAAAAACATGTTTTGATTAATATTTTTTTCAAACAATAATATTGGGCATCACTGACTTCTCTTCTGTTTGACAAAAAATAACGTTTTTACAATTTTTATGTAATCCAAACACACAAAAAACATGTTTTGATTAATATTTTTTTCAAACAATAATATTGGGCATCACTGACCTCTTCTGTTTGACAAAAAATAGACGTTTTTGCAATTTTTATGTAATCAAAACACACAAAAAACATGTTTTGATTAATATTTTTTTCAACAATAATATTGGGCATCACTGACCTCTTCTGTTTGCCAAAAAGTCAAAGGTTTGGATCTACATGAGGGTCATTGTGTCATTATTCATTTAAAGGAAGGCATTGGCAGAATCGGTCTTCTGATTACAGCGTGGCACTGGAAGGTAAAACCAGGAAAACGTCCTCCATTAAGTCCTTAGTTTAATCCACTTATGGACGGCAAGCAGAATTCAGCTGAGCATTAAAAACAACAGTAGGGAAAACCCCCTGAGGAATAAGACCGTAACTATCCTTGAGTCCATGTGAGGTGGACACACACTCTGATTAACCTCCGCTGACCGGGAATGACACACACCCGATTCACATATGAACATATATTTCCCTAATTATACTGAAATAAAGGTTTGATTGTATGGTTTAGACACATTCTTATTGTCCATCCGGAACAATTCATTTCTTTTATAAGACCACACTCATTCAGACAGAGCCACATCTCATGCATGCATGCGCTGTCCAAAAATCAGACACCCAACGCAGTCTTATCCTCCGAGAAACACACACAGTTGTGCTCGGCCGAGATCCTAATTATACTGAACGTCCTCAACACAATTTACCCAAGCAACAAAACTAGGTGATGTTATTTATGATGTTAATGCTAATTCAGAAGATGTGTTTTTTGCTTTAACCTTTGGTTTTTGATAAATCAAATCTTAGTATCACTGTACAGTACAAATATCTAAACATTCTTAAATCAAGGTTTACTTGAGAAGCAAAATGACTTAAGGTCATTAATTAGGTTTTAAATTACTTCACGGTTTTTAAATCTTTTTTTCTGAAAAAACATAAAATTTAAGTGGATTTTTGCTTAAAAACAAGAAAAAATATCGGTCAGAAATATAATCTATTTATTTTGATAAATGTTTCAGTAAAAAAGACCTAATATCTTAATAATTTAACTTCTCAAGTAAATGAGTTTTGAATCAAGGTTATTTAGATATTTGTCCTGGAAAACAAGAATAAAATACTAAGGAAGAACCTTTTTTTGGTTTAGTACGTTGTTAGTTTTTATTCGTATTTTTAATGAATTCTTATCTTTATATTTTCCATTTCACTTAAATCTTAGTTAAGGCTTGAGTAATTTTTGTGCTTATTAATGTATTTGTTTTCATTTTTTATTAAGAAAATCAAGTTAAGAAGAAAATTAGAATTTATGAAAAATAAGATTTTTTATTTTATTGTAGCATAAGGTTTTAAAATAAGGTCCAATTAATTAACATCAGTTAATGCATTAACTAACATGAAATAACAACCAGCAATGTATTTGTTATAGTATTTATATTTACGGTTTAATATAACGGTTAATTACCGATTTATATTACGGTTAATAAATATTAATTCTGTCAAACGATTCATTTTGATTAATCACATCCAAAATAAAGTTTTTGTTTACATAATATATGTGTGTGTACTGTGTATATTAATTATGTATATATAAATACAAACACATGCATGAACATATTTAAGAAAAATGTGTTGTTTATATATTAAATATATGTATATAGAATATAAATATATAAATGTATATTCACACATGTAAATATTTTCAAAAATACTGTATGTGTGTGTATTTATATATAGATAATAAATAAACACCCGTAAATATACATATATATGTAAACAAAAACTTGTATTTTGAATGCAATTAATCGAGATTAATCGTTTGACAGCACTAATAAAAACATAATAAATATGATGTTAATAAATGTTCACTGTTAGCTCATACTAGCACGTCGATTAAAAAAAACAGATACTTTTTATATTTTAATAATGCATTGGTAAATGCTGAAATTAAAATGAACAGATTAAATAAATGCTTTAGAATTTTTTTTTACTGTTAGTTTATGTTGTTATTATTTACTATAATAAGTAACTTTGTTACTATTATTAACCAATGGAACTCTATTGAAAGGTTTTATGTCAGTTACCATAAATGTTTATATATATATAGTTTAATAGTTAAGTATAATCAAATTGATCTAATCCTGCAATATTTCCTTCTGTCAGGTAACCTGCTGATCGGGAGTCCTCAGCTGGATTGAGGTCTGGACTCTGGGTGACGTTCTGCTTCAGGACAATGACGTCGTTGTTTTGAACTCAATCCTGTGCCGTTTTGGCTTCATGTTTGGGAGCATCGTCTTGCTGGAAAGCTAATCATCTCCCGCGCTGCAGGTGCAGAATCCATCAGCTTTTCCTCATGCTTCATTCAGCCCAGATATCATGTGGCACGTATTAATAGTGCTTTTCTCTTCCACAATATCTTACTCTCCGTGACTCACCGAGCGTTGGAGCTTCCAGGGTTTGTTTACGCTGCAATCATTGGAAATCCCTTGACTACACACACACACACAAGCTCTCCGTTTACCTTCTTCTGTACGCTCGAAAACTAAATGACCGCAGCAGCGATACCATTTCAGTATATTCTGACATTAAAGAGTCTTTTCAGTTGCTCGGTGGCCAAAATAAGACCACAAGGCTGGAAGAGTAACATAAGACAAACTTTGTTGCTGCATTCTGAGACATGCGCTCGATATTAATACACCTCACAACACATGTAGTTCATGTACTGGGGGTTTATAAAGAACTTAAACTAAAGTTCTGCTATGGAAGAAGCTTTGACCACCATATGAATCAGCTAAACCTTCACAAAACAGAAAGGAAGGCCAGACTCACCTCGTAATGGTAGTCCATGCAGGTGAGCTCCCTCCAACAGCGGTCACCTCTGATCTTGATCAAGCCCTGGTCAGACGGAGAGAAAGATGATGTAATCAGTAATAATATTTCACAGACACAGCACTCACACTCAAATATGCTGTAACATTTCAGTTTTTAAAACTGTATGAACTATGTTATATTTTTTGTGCACATACAACGAATGAATTTGAAACAACCCTTTTACATTAGAAAAGGGAAAATGTACACTTACTTACTCTTTTGACAGACCATAAACAATCATTTTGTGGTGCTACAATAACAACTTGCTTTAGAGCTTGACATAAAATGAAATAATATGCAGAAAAATATTTTGTAATGGAATGAAACAGTATAAACAAAACCTTTTTAAAGAATTATATGAATGTATAATTGCTCATATAGTCTGACATAGTGAGAATATGGATTAAAAACAGCTTAATTTTAATCAGAGCAAAAATATGCAATTTGCTGCATATGCTGATATTTATATAATGAAACTCTGATGCTTGTAATGTTAATCGATGAGATCTGTATAGCATATACTGACATAAAAGGATCAAAATATCAGTTTGTCGCTCTATATCGCCAATAATCTGTCTCAGTAAGATGAGATGTAAATGATCCAAACATATAATGCAATGCTGATTGACAGATGAAGTAACAAACGCTCCTCAGAAGATCCTGATGATCAGATTTAAGACTAAAACATGATTGATGGAGAATCAAGTAAAGCTGAGCTGCTTCAGTAAGTGTTCATCTGGAGATAATACTACAGTTATTATGATGTTTACTTTATAAAAATAAGTAACATTTGACAGAGATAAGACACATGAAGCACCAGCTGAAGTTGGACATTGGTTCAATTCAACTATAAGACCTTTGACTTGATAACAAATCTCTGAGCTATTAATCGGAGACAGAAAGCATGTGTTTTTGTCTGAACTGTCCCTTTAAGAGCTTCATCATACATGCATCAGATCTTCCTCTCCTCATCAGATGTGTTACCGGTGGCAGATGTGACACATGTGATCTCCTGACAGCCGTATTTCTGAACCTCTCTCAGAAGGTCATGTTAAGTCACGATAGACCGAGGTTCAACACAACATCTAGCACAGGATCCACACAGAAACAGTCAGCTCATTCTCCAACGACTGCATCAGTAACTTTCGCTGCTTATCAAGTGCATTCTTGCATTTATGACATTAAGGATAATGTAATAAGGAACCTTGGAATGAGTATTCGCTCCCTAAAATGCGATTGCACTAATGTGAAAATGACTGACTCCCACCTCCACCCCCCTATCAGCTGGCCGATAAATAAAGCCAGCATTACGAGCGCCCGGCGTCACACTGCTTTAATGACCGCTATTCACATCTTACATCACTTTACTTATTAGTCTAAATTACAAATAAACTCGATTAAAATCAGGGCCAATAGATCCAAATCATAAGAGAATCAGGCGTTTATTAAGGCTTTTAAACGGCTCTTTCTGCTGGTTGACTCACATAACTGTATTACTGAGGCTAAACATACAACACATTTACAGTTAAAACGGATAAAAACTACATCTTCAAGCATTTACACAACATCAGCATTCACTTTCTCAACTAATATGCATGTATTTGAACTGCATACTTTATTCCAAACGTATAAACGTGTGATAAATGTGATGCATGTTTGTCAACAAATCCCATTTGTTTACGTTTTAACCATGTTCATACATTTTTAAATGAACACATTTTATCGATTTCACAATTAACAGGTTTATGCCATGATTTGTGCCATGATTTGTTTATGTGCAGAAATTTGACGTTTATGTTTGACTGACAAAAAATGCATCACATTAAGTTTATGTTGAAACTGTGTAATCTGAACGGATGGAAAATGTTTTATTCAATTCAAATACACAAATCTTCAATTTAGGCCTAAATATTTTTTTGAGTGTAAAAATTACATTAAATAGACATTCAAAATTGTATATTATATTCAAATGCATAAATAAATAGATAATAAAAAATACATAAAAAAAAACTTAATTCTTACATTTAGGCCAAAATATTTTTAAAGGCAAAAATTACATTAAAACTAAAGGTTGAAATTATGTATTAACTGTAACTATGCAAAATTACCTTTAATATAACATAAGATAAATAAGAACATTGATTTCTAAATATCTCTTGAATTTCAATATTTTATCATTGGTTCAGCTCAACATTAAAAAGACATTTTGTCTCCAAATTCATCCTCTTCAAAACATCGCTGCTAAAAAAAATATTTAAACTAAAAAACAAAAACTGTTTAAATAAAATAAGTTATCTCCACTAATTAACAGACAAAATCTTTCTGTAGCAAATGTCTTGCATATCTATTCAAGAATACGTTGTGTTCAGCAGTCAGTTCTATCATCTAACTCTACAGCAGTACAGAAATGATCATACAGCAGGTTACACAAGGACAATCTCTACTCATTTCAGTTTTGATCCTAATTTAATTTCAGGTAATTAGTGTCAGTGGTGCACGAGAGCATGCGAGTACGCTGTATTACTGTAAAAGCACACAGGTGCACATGACAGGCGTTACTTCCACACCATCAGAATCAGATGGGCGCTTGCTTGCAGCTGAATCAAAACCTCATTAAATTCACTTCACTTCTATAAAAGTTTAGCTGACAGGAGACACAAAGGCCAAGGAGAGTTTCTGCTGCCCGTTCTTGACACAGCCGTAAGGAACGCCAACAACTCCTGCCAACCATCCGAAAGAGGAAATGTCAAACACACACACACACACACACTCACTCACACATACACACACACATGCACGCACGCACAAACACTCGCACACACACACACACACACACACGCACACTCACACATACACACACGCGCACGCACGCACGCACACACACTCACACACACATGCACACGCACACGCACACGCACACGCACACACACACACACACACACACACACAGGGCGTCTGAAACAGGAGAAATGTGCATGAAAACAGGAGGCTCTCAGGTAGACTAAAGCAAAGCAGAATGTCTCTTTCTGAATCTGCACACTGAACTGAACACAGTGCACTGTTTTATGTAATCCGTGCATGAAAAATAATAACCAAGTGCATTTAAAACGTATTCACATCTAGATCTGGACAATTACAGACTTAGACTATTAAGGGTGGAAACGTCAAGACCTCTACAGACCAGAAAATCATGGAAATAAACAACACATTTGAAACCCCAACGCTGATTTGAATTCTACTGTATACATAAGTCATAAATAACTACAAGTTGCAACATATGTATGACAACAAATTCTCATACATGTTCTCCTGATTATCTGTAGTCTGTATTAACGATCTTCTTTATTAGTGACTTTTTAAGCAACGGCTGCAAACTAATGAATCTGAACAGATGGACTCGAGAACATTTCCAACACGAGCGCTCGACTCCTGATGAAATGTGTGAACTTCAGATTCCAGACAAACGCCGAGCAAAGACATCCGAAATAACCCTTCAACAGATAATAATCGTGTGGAGAATCACGAGAGCCTCGAAACACAAGCCTGGAGTCGATGTGTGCTGAAAGACATCCGAAATAACCCTCCAACAGATAATAATCGTGTGAAGAATCACGAGAGTCTCGAAACACAAGCCTGGAGTCGATGTGTGCTGAAAAACATCAGAAATAACCCTTCAACAGATAATAATCGTGTGTAGAATCACGAGAGTCTCGAAACACAAGCCTGGAGTCGATGTGTGCTGAAAAACATCAGAAATAACCCTTCAACAGATAATAATCGTGTGTAGAATCACGAGAGCCTCGAAACACAAGCCTGGAGTCGATGTGTGCTGAAAAACATCAGAAATAACCCTTCAACAGATAATAAACGTGTGTAGAATCACGAGAGCCTCGAAACACAAGCCTGGAGTCGATGTGTGCTGAAAAACATCAGAAATAACCCTTCAACAGATAATAAACGTGTGTAGAATCACGAGAGCCTCGAAACACAAGCCTGGAGTCGATGTGTGCTGAAAAACATCAGAAATAACCCTTCAACAGATAATAAACGTGTGTAGAATCACGAGAGCCTCGAAACACAAGCCTGGAGTCGATGTGTGCTGAAAAACCTCTCGAGCTGAGAAGCGGAAATAAGAAGAAAACTGAGTCCACTACACTCACAAACAGCTGGCGATTCCTTCAAACACTTGGTGAATCAAGGCCTGCGCTTGTGTAACAGACCTCCACAGATGTGTGGAAGTGAAGACTAAAACTAAAACATTAGAGTATTACCTGAAATATAATAAACATTACCTACAACTTCTTCCATTTCAGTTAGTTGCCAAGGCAATATTTCTCCATTTCAGTTTAACTCAAAGTACCAAAATCTGAAGCTAAATGAACAAGTTAACAGAAATGAATAAGAACTACAAAGATGTTTACATTTTTTTTTTTTTTTAATTATTACAATTTTAACTAAAAATTAAAAAAAAAAAAAAATCTAATTCAAAATAGTAATAAAACTATAATAGTACATCAATAATATTAAAATAACACTTTTTAACAAGGCCTACAGCAAAAACATATAAAGCCTGAATCCACCACAGGATTTTTTTTTATGTGAATTTTTTTTCTTGCAATTCTGAAATACAAGATATAAAATTAAAATTGTGATATATAAACTCACAATCCTGAGAAAAAAACTCAAGAAATAAACTCAGAAATGCTAAAAACATATTAAAAAATACAATAAACTCAAAATTTTAACAATACATAAATTGTGAGAATTGTGAGAAACAGAACTGTGAGAAAAACTCTTATTTGCTAAAAAATTAAATAATAATATATAAACTCAAAACAAGTCAGAATTGCAAAATATGAACTCAATTGCAAGAAAAAAAATCTAAATTGTGAGAAATAAACTCCGTATTCTCAGAATAGTATTTTCTCACAATTCAGAGTTTTTGATTCATGAAATAAAAAAAATATAAACCTTATATCGCAGAAGTATGCCTTTTCTTCTCAGAACTGAATTTATGAGTTGCAATTCTTACAGAAAATTGCAAGAAATGGTCAGAATTGTGAGATAAAAAGATTATCAGTTATTGTTTTTAACCCATGGTGGAAACAAGCTTCCATAAAAACCTCCTGTTAAAGCCTGCATGCTGTAAATAACTAGCTTAAATCCACGTCACATTCATCAGTAAACGTCTTGCTAATTGGCACACGACCCCAATCAGTTTTAATGACTTCATCGCAAACCAAACCGAAATCTAATAGGACCTAACCCATACTCCTTTATTTCCATCAACGCTCAATAAACGCAGAGAAATCTGAGGAGACACCTCGAATGAGTGATAATCATTAACCTGCATTAAAAGCAGCAGTCGTTTTTATTCCTCAACGGCTGCAGGGTTTTTACAGTTGTAAGCAATTATATTCTTGGCCTGCTTTAACCAAACGTGCAGCTCGCCTTCCCCATTCCTCCTCATTTACAGCGTTAATTGGAAAAACATTTTCATCTACATGGCAACCTCCATACTTTGGCAGACAATAGTTATGGGCCAGTCACACAAGCCATAAAAAATCCAGACAGAAGTCGTCTGACGGCGTTCAATGTGCGCATTGGCGGCACACATGTACTTTTCCTTCGTCCCGTGACATATATGACTGGAGGCGGGCAGGGAAAGGCATGAATGTGCATGTATGTGTACTGACCGCACCAAGCATGATCCGAACTATGAGCCAGCGGAAGGTCCAGATGGAGACGAGCGACGGCGGGCAGCGGCGCGGCAGCGGACACAGACTCCACAGCGGACACAGAAAGATCCCCAAGAAACCGCTTTCCAGAAGCTGGCTTTCCCAACCTGCACTCACACAAACACACAAACTGTGACGAAACACATCTCACACTGTATGAGTGGAACATTCATGTTATTAACCAGCATGAGAATCAAAACAGTACAAAAGAGCTGCTTATGAAATCTGAATGATTCCACATGCTGCCGTATCTCAATTCTCCATGTTTGATTCTAACTAGGCCAAGTGTTCCTGTGGCTCAGTGGTAGAGCATTGCGTTAGCAGCGTAAAGGTTGTGGGTTCGATTCCCAGGGAACACACATACTGAAAAAATATGTATAGCCTGAATGCAATTGTAAGTCGCTTTGGATTAAAGCTTCTGCTAAATGTAATATTCTAGGATTTCAGTCTCCAGTTATGAGATTTGTTAGTCAGAGAGGGTTCAGAATGTTTTATTGTCAGCAGATGTGTATCAGTAATGGGAAGCATTTGGATGTTTTTGATTTTGCCATTTTATTAGACCCACAAAAATATCTTTAGAAAAAAATTTGTTCATTTGTTTTTCTTTACAAAAACAAAACATGCAACAATGATTGTTGACTAAAAATAAAAATAGAACAACAAAAAACAAAATAAACATTAATTGAAATAAAAATAAACATTTTACATGTTTGTTAGTTTATTTTAAGTAAAATAACTAAAACTTAAACTATAGACGCAATAAAACACAAACAAACAACAAAATTACTAAAACGTTAACTAAAATAAAAATTAAAACAAAATATATATTTTTTTAATTCTAAATATATAAAAAAAACTAATTCAAACTAACAAAAACACAACTTAAAAAAATTACTAAAACGTTAGCTAAAATTAAAAGGGAAATATAAAAATAAAATAAAATTTAAAATATTGACAAAGATTATACAAAAATTCAAAAACACTACAACATTACTACAACTTTAAAATTAAAATAAAAAGGCAATATAAAAATACAATCTAAATCAATATTAACAAAACTAATACAAATGACAAAACAACAAAAGTACTAACTTTCAAATTAAAATGAAAATAGAACATAAAAATCTTATTCAAAATTAACAACTAGTACAAATAAAAAAATACTAAAATGACTTAAATTAAATTAAAATTAAAAAGAAAATGTATAAATAAAATCTCATTTCAAATATTAACAAAATCTAATAAAAATTACAAAAAAAAATTCTAAAACATTAAACAGAAAATATGAACATAAACATAACAATTACAGAAATTACTAAGACTTTAACATTTGCTGTCAATGTTTTAATCTTTCAGCTGAAAGAAAATCATTCTGAAAGTGACTCCAGCAATATAGTGATGTGGACTTCTCTTCTAATTCAAACGACTATTAACACTTTACAGTTATTGTTTTTGGTGTGAACAGGCCTTTAAAACAGGTGCTCTGGGCTTCGAATAATCAAATATTCTCTTTTTAGCATTTCACTTGGCATTCAACACCACCCATGTGTGTTTGTCCTTACATCGGGCTGCTTTAA
Organism: Oxygymnocypris stewartii; assembly: GCA_003573665.1. Classification (NCBI taxonomy): domain Eukaryota; kingdom Metazoa; phylum Chordata; class Actinopteri; order Cypriniformes; family Cyprinidae; genus Oxygymnocypris; species Oxygymnocypris stewartii. The sequence goes on along the minus strand of QVTF01004915.1, from coordinate 14,384 downwards.
AGCAAAGAGAATGTGCTTCGAATCTCTAAATGACTGCCATCTACACTCCTCCTCGGGGAGTCAATGCAAGCACAATCCTGAGAGCCGCAGAACACTGGCATTAATGCACGAAGAGAATCCAGAATCACCGCATCGCATTACACAGAGAATCAAGCGTTTACATACGACCTCAAGTGCACTGAATCACTGAGATGCAGTCAAAATGTTTCGCAATAACCACTTGCAATGCAGCATTTATGGCCCAAACGCTGTGATTTCACCCTCAAGTCTCTCTGGGAAAGAAATGGCCTTTCGAGCATCGCAGCGCTGTGTTTACTCGTGTAAAGCCTGTAGGTGGTTTGTGTGGAAAGTGGGCAGAAATGAGCACGATTGGAGCGTGACAGAGGTTGGAGGTGCTCACATTTATCTCTCCAAAGTATCATACACACAAGAGATGGGCGAGAGAATCGCTCCAGTATCTCGTTGCTATTTTTACAACCCCTAATCAGATTTCCAGACACAATTATTTGGTTTGCGACTGAATAATTCATCACATCTGCAGCGCCGCTGATTGCATTTGAGTCTTGGGAGAAGAACAGAAGATTCTGCATATTTGAGACGCCGTCATGTTCTTTGCACTTAATTTAGTTTACTGCTACATGAACTGGAGAAGTTTTTGCATGGCACTCCTATCCAAATTAAATCAAAGCAGATTACCAATTTAGCACTCACACTCAAGATACTGTTCATAAAAAAATTGAATTGTATATTGAATGTCTTAGAGGTGTACATCAGATGATATGACGTTGATTGCCAATACCTCAAAACACGCCACGATAAGATTATGATTTAAACAAGATTCAGGAGTCTGTGATCAATATATTGATTTCATGTAACCATGTGCCTATTTTGCATAACCTGCTATTTTTGTATTAATCCACAAATGCAACCGAAATATAACATGAACATTTAATTGAATCTTTGAAAACTTCCAATCCTGAATCCGAATTGGGATCGGACGGAAACTTGTTTCCGCCATGAGATGAAAACATAAAAAAGTAATTGCAACTTATCACAGTTCTGACTCTTCACCCCCAGAATTGTGAGGCCAAAAAAAATCATAATTTTGAAATATGCAGAAAGAAAAAAAAACGTCTTTTTATCTCAAGATTGCAATTATGAGTTTATCTCACAGTTTTACATTTTTTCACAAAATTTTCTCACAATTTTGCCTTTTTTTCCTAATTCTGACTTTCTTTCTACATATCTGACTTTTATTAAACAATTTGTTTTAGAATTTCTAATTTGTATCTTGCAAGAAAAAAGCCTAAATTGAGAGATAATATCAACAAAAGTCTGCAATTATATTTTGTATTTTTTTAATCCATGAAGTAAACAGGCTTCCATAGAATCCACAACTATAAAAAATACACGTTAATTTATTAATAGACTTAATTTTTTTATATTATAAATATATTATATTTAATATAATATAATACAACTAAATAACAGTCAAGAAATGTGCAAACCTTAAGACATAAGCAACTTAACGAGGTGGAAAAAATAGATATTTTTACAGTGCATCATATTGTTGGTCATTTGATCGATGCATCGATCCATATCATTGTAGTTTTACACCCCTAGTATGAATACTTTTGAAAATGGAAAAAGATTTATAATCATCTGAAATCCATTACATTACACTGTTACATGCACTTGAGTTGATCCCTAAAATCAGGAAAAGCTTTAAATGATGTAAAACACAAAATAAATATTCAAAACATGTTCTAGTCTTCCATTCAACAATAGGCTTAAACTAAATCCTGATTGGTCAATTGAGCCCATTTGTGGCTTTCTTGTTTATCCGGAGAATTTGGATTTTGCTGGGATGAAGAATCACAGATGTGGTTAGTGGGATGAGGTCAAATGCTGGGGTAAGTGTTCAGATGAATCAGTCAGCACTAATGCTCATCTCTCCACTGTGACTTGGCACAGTCGACATCTGACCGAACCGATTGGGCTTCAAAGCCTCGAACGGTCGGTCACACTCGTGGAGATCCCAAATCTCAATCTAAACACTGAAGGGATTCTGAGAGAAGAGGCCCTGGTTTATTCTTCTGTTGCAGTGATTCGTTTAAAACGCACATTTATGAGAATATTGCTCCTAGAAAACACAATGTGAGAGATGATTACTCACCAAAGGAGTACCTGGATAAAAGGAAACAGAGGAATATATGAGATCAAATGTATTCATTTACATCATTTAAAACTAGTGAAGCACATTCTCGCTACGTGAGAAAAAAACATGCTTTGGTAAATCACAATTATGAGATCAAGTCAAAATTATGAGTCATACTTATGAGAAAATAATCTATCATTATGACACAGTAAGTCATACAGACAAACAGTAAAAGTTATGATTATAAAAAGTCAAATTATGGCATAAATTGAAATGATAAACTATAAGTCATACTTATGAGATAAATAGAAAAAAAAATAAAGTCATAGGACAAAAGTAAAACTTATGACATACTAAGTCATAATAAGTCATAATCACATTAGAAATGATCAGATACTAAGACATAATTATGAGATTAAAAAAGCCACAATTATGATGTGAAATGCATATGTATCACCTGAAAAACTTAAATTATGAGATACCAGGTAGGGGTGTGCGATATATATCGTCTGCGATAATATCGTATTTGTTGTTTTAACGATGTGCAATTTGGCATTATCGAGTATTTTGCAAAAATCAAACAAAACACCTAAACGCATACATTAGTCTAGCATGATTACAAATGTGATATTGATTTTATACAACAGTTCAATAAACAATAAGGTAATATTAAGAGACTTACATTTTAGATACCATATTGCCTTTTTTTGTCCATTTCACCGACAAAAAACAATTCAAACAGCTACAGCGATGTTTTGATTTTCTGAGCACCATGACTCGTGATTCGTTCCAGAATGAATCAACCGTTAAATGATTCGGTTCAATCGCAATGACTCACTTATTAACAGTGACCTTCTGCCACCTACTGGCAGTTTTAGGCCCTTTCCCAAATGGAACACTTCATGTGCACTTGCGGTCTTACGGACTACAATGCGCATGCGCGTGTCCGTTAAATCCACGAGACCGTAGAGTGTCCCATTCCTCATTTTAGCGTTCAGAAGGGTGCTCGCGAGCCGTTATGCGCCCTAGACAGTCAAAGCAGCATTACGTCACGAAAGTGCGGACTCCGAGGAAGACCGCGAGGGTTTAGGGTGCCATTTGGGACAGGGCCTTAGAAAACGGAGTCGGGGCCGAGTACTAAAACAAACTTGTAGCCAATCAGCAGTAAGGGGCGTGTCTACTCATGATGTGGAGGAGAGCGAGCGCTCCGTGAACAGCCGACAGAAAGATAGAGATGGCGGATAAACACAAAAGAGGAAAACGTCTTGGTTCCTGGGACATATTCTTCCAGGTAACTTCGGTGGAAAAGCGGCTTATGTCTCACAGAACTAATCGTTGCCTGGGTTGCGTAGGATATGTATATGTGGGGCGGAGCTATCAAAATAGGGGCGGGACCCTTTTGGAGTAGGGGCGTGTTTGTTTTGGTGATTTCAAATATCAACATTGGCTTCCAGAAGTCATTTTCTCTGCCTTTAAAGTCTATTTTCTTTTTTTTATATATTAGTATTCAATGTTTTATGTTTAAAATGACAAAAAATTATGCATTTGTAACTAGTTAAAGCACTCCATGTCCTTCTGAGCTGCATTAAATAGTGTAAATACATCTAAATGACATTCAGATGCAACTTCTGTTAAGATTAAGGTTGATGATACTGGTTTCGTTTGTTTAGTAACAGCCTAAATGTCTTATTACCTTAATTGACTGATTAAATTTAACAATTTGACTCAAAATATGTACACTTTTAGAAACAAAATGTCTTTATTAAAAAGGTACAAATCTATTATACTTATATGAAAAGATTAATTAAATCACTGATATGAACTGACCACACAGAATATGAAAAATATCAAAAACTGCAGCGGTCCACAGTAGTCATATATCGGCACAATAACACTTGTTTTTTTTAATATCGCACACCCCTAATACCAGGTCATAATTATTGTGACTTAAAAATACATAATTATGACAAAAAGTCAAAAATATGATACACTAAGAAGCAAAAATGTACACTAAAAAGCAAACATAATGACATACTAAATCATACTGCGATAAAAAGTCACATTTTGACATAAAAAGTCAACATTATGAGATTTTTTGTTTTGTGTTGAGAATTAGTTTTACCTCATAATGACTTAGTATGCCATAATTTTAAGTCACTTATGTGTTATGGTTATTAGTTTTTATCTCAAGGTTTTAACTTTTTGTCATTGTTCTGCCATAATGTCAGCTTTATTTTAATTTTGATTTCGGATTATGACTGATTATTATTTTGTTGTTTTATGTCATAATCATGACGTTTTTCCTCATAATTAAAACATAGTATATGTTTGTACATGACATAATTTCAGCTTTTTATGTCACGTTATAATAATTATAATATACTGAAGCATGACTTTTTTCTTATGTGGAGGAAATGAGCTTCTACATAAAAGTCAATGAAATGTTGTAAATGTGGCAATAACAGAAATTTTTTCTCAAACAAAAAGGCAATCTAATTTCATTACAATAATAAGTGTGTACTGTTTTAACATGAGAAAGATGAACGCACGTGTGTGTGTGTGTGTGTGTGTGTGTGTGTGTGTGTGTGTGTGTGTGTGTGTGTGAGAGTGTGTGTGTGTGATTATGTGTGTGATTATGTGTGTGGTGTGTGTGTGTGTGTGTGTGTGTGTGTGTGTGTGTGTGTGTTGTGTGTGTGTGTGTGTGTGATTATGTGTGTGTGAGTGTGTGTGTGTGTGTGTGTGTGTGTGTGTGTGAGTGAGTGAGTGAGTGAGTGAGTGAGTGAGTGAGTGTGTGTGTGTGAGAGTGAGTGAGTGTGTATGAGTGAGTGAGTGAGTGAGTGAGTGAGAGTGTGTGTGTGTGCGTGTGTGTGTGTGTGTGTGTGTGTGTGTGTGTGTGTGCTCATTCACAATAGAGTGATACAGGATCCAAAGTACTCCCATAATGATCATATTGGCACTTCCCATGATTAAAACAAACCCTGACAGAGCCATTCCCGCCAGAGCGATGCCATCCAGGTTGGCATCCATGTCACTCCCAGTCCATAAACCAGAGGACTGAAGGAGTGTATGCCAGGGCCGCAAAGCCAATCTTTCCACCCACATAACGCTTGACGCTCCTCAAGTAGTCCTTGCAAGGCATGAGCCCTTTCTCTCCAATCAGCTGTTTGTTCTGGGTGTACGCGACAGTGAAAGCCACAACTAGAAGAAAACGAGAGAGCTGTGATTTCACACTTGGCCAGCACAAAGACAAGAGTTATTACAGACAGGCATGTTAAACTTATAGGTTACTATTGCACAGATTAGTAACTGTAACTAACTGATGAAAACTAATTGTGTCTGATCTCCTAGCAACAGCATCCTGTAGAGCCGCCACCTGTCAAACTCACAGTAGAGGAAAGCAATGGCTCGCAGCAGCACTATGCGCGTGAGCCAGTAGGTCCCGGATTGTAACGATACGCCCACTTTCTTGTCATATTTGGTCGAGTCTTCGTCTTGCACTGTCTCGCTGCAGCTGTCGTGTGAAAGACTGTCTGAAACAAGCGCATCGCCGCGTCGCTTTCTCAGGAAACTTTCGCTGTTCTCGGAGCTCTCACAGGAGGACGCCATCTTTTCCGAACGCTCTGCACATGCGTAAGAAATCACGCGCAGCGCAGCGGACCCAATCAGAGGACAATGCGCTTCTGCCAACACTACTTACTGAGACTGGCGGATCTGCTGTAGTAGTAAAATGAAGATGCTTAATCTTACTCATGCTACACAACTCAGCAATTATTAAAATAAAAACCGTTACAGCTAAAGATGTAACATTTATATTTAAAATCTATGTGCTGAGATGTTTAGAAATGTAGTTAATTTACATTATAAACATTAAAAAACGTTTTAAAAATATGCAACAAAATAAAATATACCATTAAAAAGACCCTTTAGCATATTTAGGGTAACATTTTTTTTTCTTTTACAAATACGCTGTAGGCCTAAATATTGAGATTAATAAATTGTGTAGATTTACAAAATTTTAAACAAATGTGACAACTTTATGGAAACTTTGAACCTTTAAGTTCAAATCTACATTGTTCAAATCAAATGCCTCTATACTATTACATAAAATATGACAGGATCACATGTTAATAGGCTAAATGTTTCACATAAAAATATGGGGATTATTAAGGGGGTTCAATGGAACACACACACACGTCATATCAATATATCTTTCACATACCAAATATTATAATGCTTTCATTCACGTCATGTTTATTATATTAAGTTAACCTATGAGCGATTTCATAAAACACTGTGGGCTAAGGGGGGATTTTTAAGGGAACCCATTAGCAGTTATGGGTTTATGGTATAATTTGTTAGACAATTATGTTCAATTAAGTGAAAAGTTGCTGATGTCCTGTACAGGCCAATTGGAGAAGTTGCGCAAAAGCTTCTCCTCCAATGAGAGGAGAGAAGGAGGAGTGCGAGAGTATAGAAACCTCAGAAAAACTTCACTCCTACCAACAAGTTGTGAAATGCTGCCAGTATGCTCGACCGAGCCTTGATATTCAAGAAACCAGTAAATCAATAGGTTTATTTGGAATATACGCTCCAAGCCGCCGCGCGTTACGCGTAAAGCGCGCGCGTAACCGCTGGCTGATTACTGCCACGTTTTGTTTATCTTTGAACGTTTCATCATCCAGGATTTAAAAATGTCAAAGGAGCCGGATAAAACTCCGTTTGGGCCTGAACGCTCTTGTATCGGCGATGTGGACTCTGATTCGCCGTCTTCTCCATCAATGTCCGACGAACAAGGCTCGCAGTCCCAAAGCGGAGCCGGTAACCCGGCGGACAGCGAGGAAGATGCCCGTTTCCCGCCGTGCATTCGAGACGCGGTGTCCCAGGTCCTCAAGGCTATGACTGGTCTCTGGTGCCGATGCCTATGCACGGCTGCAGGTCTTTGAAAGACAAGCCTCATGTGAAGAGACCCATGAACGCGTTTATGGTGTGGGCGCAGGCGGCGCGGAGGAAGCTCGCGGATCAGTATCCACATCTCCACAACGCCGAGCTCAGCAAGACCCTCGGCAATTTATGGAGGTACGTGGACTTCAGTTCAACACCACGGAGATCCATGGATCACACTTTACATGACATCATGTAGCCTACATAATGCATGGTGTGTTTACGCAAAGAAATATGTAGTTCTACTAATAACGAACAGCTTTAATGCTGGCTCATGAATGGCAAGCACTTCTTTAGCTATAACTATTTTATACAATGTTTATACTATTAGGCCTAGTAATTTCTAAGTATCTTTTTAACGTCACTATGAACTAAATCAGATATTAGAACTAGGATTTATTTCACTTTCCCACTAATTAAATAGAAGACACGCACTTGAATTAGACACCAAATGTCTAATTTATTAATCTTTTTTATGTTAGTTAATAGTTTGTTAATGTATAATTTGCAGTGCATTAAACACTTAAAACATTTTGTAAATGTTGACTGAATAAATGTTGTATTTATTTTAGTTAATGTTAACTAATGTAATTATTGTTACCAAAAGTACTAATTGAATATGTACTATAACTGTTGGTAAGCAGAGATAGTATCAACCTTCATTATCTACTAGTTAAAGTTAAATAGTTTAAAGAAATAAATGCAATGTTCTGTGGAGCTGCTTGTAAACCATCTGGTGTGTGTTATCTAACGATGGTGGTAAGTTCCACTGAACTGGTAACGACAGAACTTGCTTTTGGGAAACATACGCACCCCTTGGTTTGTTACTGGATCAAGATGGTCTGCTCCAGCTTTGACCCGCTTCAAACCAGCTACCATCTAAATCTGGATTCATTTGTCATCATTCACACACGATTAAATTCACTTGTGCACTTTTTCATTCCATGCTTTGCACCAATCATCCAGACTGCTCTCTGAGAGCGAGAAACGACCGTTTGTGGAGGAGGCAGAAAGACTACGGCTCCAGCACAAGAAAGACTATCCAGATTATAAATACCAGCCGCGGAGACGGAAGAGCCTGAAGCCAGGTCCGAGTGAACTGGACACGGGAGCTGAGACGATCCCTCGCACCTCGGATCAAATGTGTAAAGTGGAAGGTGGTATGAGAGGGATGCACCATCAACAGGTCCACGGTGGTGAGTTATGAAAGAGCTATTGTCTTACAGTTTGGGTTGTGTCATACTTTTTATTACACTCTTCATAATAAAGCTTCCATAAAGGGGTTTTTTACCCAGCGATGCCATTTAAGAACCATTCTGGGTTCCTCAAAGAACCAAAGAACCTAGCAATTCTTAATTTTTTTTTTAGTTTTTAGTTGTAAATGTGCAATGGAATATTCCAAGAAAGTTCTTCATGGATCCAACAATGCCAATAAAGAACCTTTATATTTAGTGTAGAAGTATAGAAGATCCATGTTTGGTTCCCCAAAGGTCCTTTAAGTGATCCGTTCTTAAAATAACCATTGTAATCACTTTTTTCCATAATAAAGGACGTTTTGTCCAATGGAAAAATTCAATGGATGTTAAATGTTCTTTAGGACTTCTACTTGTAGGGGTGTAAAAGAACCATTTCTGGTTCCCCAAAGAACCTTCCAGTAAAGCGTTCTTTAACAATCTAAAATGCTTTTTTCATTATAAAAATCATTTGTGGTAGATTCATGTATGTTAAAGGTTCTTATGGAACTATTATAATGCCATGAAAGAACATTAATTGGTCAGAACGTAGAAGAAACATTGTTAGTTCTCCTATTAATTTTTAAGAGAACAGTTCTTAAAATAACCTTTCTAAGTGCAAATAATATTTTAATAATCTTTTTCCATAATAAAGAACCCAATGGAGAGTGATCACATGGGTTTTAAACATTCTTGATGGATTCATTAATAGCAACCATTGAGTGTAAAACTATTTTTGGTTCTCCAGAGAGCCTTCAGTACACATCTGTTGCCTTCAACAACCTTTTTTTGTAGTGTAAATAACATTTTAATAACCCTCTACTATAAATAATCTTTTGAATGGATTCTTTTCTATTTTGAGTGCAATGGAAAAGTTCCATGGATATTAAACGTGTTTGATAGAACCATCAATACCAATAAAGAACATTATTTTTAATGTGTAAAAGAACCATTTCTTGTTTCCTCAGAAGTGAACAGTTCTTAAAACATCCCATTTTTATTTTCTAAGTCTAGGAAAAAAACATCAATGCCAATAAAGAACCTTTACTTTTAAGAGTGTCGAAGAAATAAAGGTTCTTTATTGGCATCACTGGTTCCATGAAGAACTTTTAACATCCATGGAACCCTTCCATTCCGCAAAAGGTTGTTTATATGGAAAACGGTTCTTTACATTTTTCATATGTTCTTCTAAGAAAAAATGGTTCTATTAACAACTGTTCACTGAAAGGTTCTTTGGTTTCTTTTTTTCCACCTCAACCCAATAAAACACATTTGATGTTTCCAACCCAGCTCAACCTCACGGTCCTCCTACACCTCCAACCACCCCGAAGTCCGATCAGCACCAGAGCACCAAACCGGAGTCCCGGCGTGCGTCGGAAAACACAAGACACAACATCGACTTCAGCAACGTGGACATCTCGGAGCTCAGCAGCGACGTCATCGGCAGCATGGGTGCGTTTGACGTGCGTGAGTTCGACCAGTACCTGCCGTTAAACGGCCACATGGAGAACAATGGCAGGCAGCACTCCAGTCCCGGCTGTTTCAGCATGGCCTACCACCATCATCCTCACGGCAGCGCTTCGACATGGAACAAGGGGTCATCGTCTGCATCCTCGCACAACAGCGCAAACCAACAAAGACCGCTCATTAAAACAGAACAATTGAGTCCTTCTCATTACGGAGAGTCTCACGGGTCACCGACCCAATCTGAACCGACTGACTGTCCAGACCTGCAGAACTCATACTTCAGCACATTTCCCGCTGGCGTTTATCAATACCCGTACTTCCATTCCTCCAGAAGATCTGCTCTCAACAGCTTGTCAAGCCCGTCTCATAGTCCCGGTGCGAGCTGGGAGCAGCCGGTTTACACGACTTTAACACGACCCTGATGCTGAGAATTATGAGACTATGTTTTTGCTGATGCTTTCTGAAGTAAATCTTTCTAAAGTCTTGCAATTTCATTGACTGTTCTGGTAATTGTGACCTTTAGATTTTCCTTTTTTAGATTCACTTTTCAATATCGAATTTTTGGTGTTTGTATTATGGCCTGGATAAAAGTGTTTGTTTTTTGGAGTGAGATGCGATAGACTGTCAATATTCAATATGCTATTTAAACGCAATTATGGATTTATCTTGATAATATGCAATTAAAATGTAGAATGAATGAATGTGCAGTACCGCCTGATGTCTTCATTGTTGATAAAAGCCGAGTCTAACTGTCAGAATAACTCATGCTTTTGTCACAATTTGAGTCCAAAATGAAGTTATATTTGAATACTGGAGAGATGCTGGATGCTTGGTTTACTAAGCCAAGGGAGAGCAGAAAAGAGAGAGGGCTGATTCTGAATGACAGCGTCTAAAAGGGCTCTTTGTTTTCATTATAAAAGAGGCATTAATTAAGGGAGGGAACAAAACAAATACAAATACAAAGCAGAAAATCATTACCACTGCCGTTACATGAAAGAAGAACACAAGAACAGACACTACCCTCTGCTATTTGGATAAACAGCAACAAAAGCAGCAGAAAATGCATAAATTGAGTGCAGGATAAGAGAATAAGTTCTTCATGTGTGGAAAAGAGCCAGTGATTCCCCAGCAACAGATGGGTGTGGGTGGACTAGGACTTCTTTGCCTTTCACTACGTTTTATTACATTGATTATTTTTGAAGTGGAGAATGGAATTAGTGTTGATATGTACAGCATGCATCATTTTGTTCACTGACATTATTGGGTCTTAAAACTGGACGGTATAAGATGTAGTGTCTCTTATGATTTTGATTTCTAGTTATGGTGTGTTATGTTCTTATTGTAATCAGCTTTTTTGGAGCTTATTCTGAAAGTTTTGACATTTTGAGAGCATGGTGATTGTGATCTCTAGTGCAAGAGCCAATAAACAATGATACAAAAAATATCACGCTGAGCCATTAAAAAGACCCCCACATAAAAACAACGTAACACACATCAGGACTGTTATAGATGAAAAGCTGACTGTGATTAGAGCAGATCAAAGTTCAATGAATAACACATGAGGCTGAGTTAAAACTCTTCTTTTGTAATAAACCATAATTCATATATATGACAACAAACTTACAGCTAAGTATTAAAGAACTCACATTTAATACACACTATTTGCAGGTTTTATCTGTTTGTGATCCACCAATGAGAATCGCACAACAAAGGGCAGTAGTGGTGCTTCGTTTCTCAATGAATAAGTGCTTTTGAACGAATCAGTTGAGTAAATGATTCAATGACTCACTCTAAAATACAGTCACCTGTTTCACTGAACGAATGAATCAGTTTCTTTAAACGAATCAGTTGAGTGAATGATTCAATGACTCACTCTAAAATACAGTCACCTGTTTCACTGAACGAATGAATCAGTTTCTTTAAACGAATCAGTTGAGTGAATGATTCAATGACTCACTCTAAAATACAGTCACCTGTTTCACTGAACAAATGAATCAGTTTCTTTGAACGAATCAGTTGAGTAAATGATTCAATGACTCACTCTAAAATACAGTCACCTGTTTCACTGAACGAATGAATCAGTTTCTTTGAATGAATCAGTTGAATGAATGATTCAATGACTCACTCTAAAATACAGTCACCTGTTTCACTGAACGAATTAATCAGTTTCTTTAAACGAATCAGTTGAATGAATGATTCAATGACTCACTCTAAAATACAGTCACCTGTTTCACTGAACGAATGAATCAGTTTCTTTGAACGAATCAGTTGAATGAATGATTCAATGACTCACTCTAAAATACAGTCACCTGTTTCACTGAACGAATTAATCAGTTTCTTTAAACGAATCAGTTGAATGAATGATTCAATGACTCACTCTAAAATACAGTCACCTGTTTCACTGAACGAATGAATCAGTTTCTTTGAACGAATCAGTTGAATGAATGATTCAATGACTCACTCTAAAATACAGTCACCTGTTTCACTGAACGAATGAATCAGTTTCTTTAAACGAATCAGTTGAATGAATGATTCAATAACTCACTCTAAAATACAGTCACCTGTTTCACTGAACGAATGAATCAGTTTCTTTAAACGAATCAGTTGAGTAAATGATTCAATGACTTAATCATGATAAATTCATTTGTAGCCACCTACTGGTATACTCAAGTATTATTTTGGCTGGAAATGCATAAAAATAATGATGAAAAAGATTTGAATATATATATGCATTTAAAAAATATATATGAAACATTATTATTTATTTTAAAAAATATTATAAGAGTTTGAATATGTAATATATGTTTCATTATATTAACTTAATTAATAAATAAGTAAATAATTAGATACATTTCAAATATTGTATTTTTATTTGTATGTTTAAATGCATAACATTTGGGGAATTAAGGAATTTTGTGCTATTAAATTAATCTTTATTTATTAATTTATTTGTATTTATTCATCTATTTTATTTAGTTGAATTAATTGGTTGAGTAATTGATTCAATGACTCACTTATAAATACTACCTGTATGAATGAATGAATCTGTGTCTTTGAACAATTTGGCTAAATAAAAGATTCAGTGACTCAATAATAAAGAAATTTGTCGCCACCTACTGCCGCAACTAGAATTGCACACACAAACACACCCACACACACACACACACACACACAGACACAGACACAGACACACACACACACACACACCACACCACACACACACACCACACACACAATCTATCAAATAAATCCCCACCAGGAAGAAACAGTCTGACAGTTTGTCTGAATCACAAACAGAATGAAAGGTCCCAGTGCTTCAGCCTATCAAATTCAAGGACTGGAACTAACTGCTGTTAGTGATTCGGGCGGCATATATCCAAGACATGATGTGTCTGACAACTTGGACAGCAAACAAGCATCTTCTAAACGAACAACAGAAGTTGCACACGTCAGAATAACATGTTAGGGGCTAAATTCATGTTCTTTGATGTCAATAAATATTCAAAACAAGGCTTTTTGTATAGTGAGGGATGTGTGATTGGCAGCTGCTGCGGTGCTCTCAGGGTCTCAGGGTCTGGATCAAGCTGATGAAGTAAATAGGATGGCCAGGGCTTCAGCGACTCCACCCTAATTTAATGATTTCCTGCTGGGCTGCAAACAGCCTCCTGCTGTGTCTGTGTGAGTTAGTGTCTCCCAACTTCACTCTCTTAGCCCGGACGCCAATGACAACAAGCAGCCAGACAGAACCAACATTGACTTACCCACAATTCCACAGGGCAGTGGAGCCAGGCTGATGGGGAAGGAAGGTAGGGAATGCATCGGGTCAGGCAACGGTGTCTGACAAACCCCTTCAACACACACACACACACACACCACACACACACACACACACCACACACACACACACACACACACACACACACACACACACACACACACACCACACACACACACACACACACACACACATACACAAACAACACACACAAACACACACACACACACACACACAACAAACACACACACACAAACACCCCCCCCCCACACACACACACACCCACATCCACACCCCCCACACACACACACACAAACACACACACACACACAAACACACACACACACACACACACACACACACACCACACACACACACACACACACACACACAAACACACACACACAAAACACACACACACACACACACACCACACACACACACACACACACACCCACACACACACACACACACCACACACACACACACACCCACACACACACACACACACACACATACATACAAACAACACACACACACACACACAACACACACAACAAAACACACACACAACACCCCCCCCCACACAACACACACACCCACATCCACACCCCCCCACACACACACACACAAACACACACACACACACAAACACACACACACACAAACACACACACAAACACACCACACACACACACACACACCACACACACACCACACACACACACCACACACACACACACACACACACCCACACACACACACACACACACACACACACACCCACACACACAAACAGACACACACACAC
>QVTF01004914.1:0-29868 GCA_003573665.1 Oxygymnocypris stewartii | reverse complement strand
AGAATGGCTGCTGATGCTCATCTTTGAAGCACTAGAACCATATATAGAGCGAGCATAACTATGTGTTAAAAGTTCACGTAGACGGCCCCTTTCTCTTTCTGCATCGAACTCGCCATCTACAGTTGTCATTCTGTCATACACAATTTTGACGATATCATTGGTCACAGCTTCACATGCATCTATTTTACGTCTTAAAACAGCAGGTGTAACATATTCCCTTATGTCACTGAAGAGTTTCAGAATACAGTTCTTTTTGTCCTCAAGAGAGTCAGCAATTTCAGCCAGCTGTTTATCAGTTATGTCTGTTTTTAAGCTCTGTCTTGCTTTACGAGCATCTAACTTCCATTGCTCATATAAAGTTGTCAACCTTTTTTCTTTCTTACAGCATTCATCTTTCTGATAAGCAAGCATCTTCTCCGTAGGCATATGTGGACGTTCTGAACGTCGAGGGAGTTCTTCACTGTCTTGTACATGACACTGAAGTTCTGAAATGTTTTTATCTTTACGTTTAACTGCTCCATTTATATCCTTTTCCCCTTCTGTTTCTGTCTGGAGCAGGCTTTCAGATTCGTGTTCGTCCTTATCCATTTCCATAATGAACTCGCTGACTACAGCGTCTCAGCTCCGTAGACCATCACGCCAATTCTGACATACTGCCATCCATTTACCTTTGTCACGTTGAAACCGTCAGTCAGCACGTGCAACGAGGATCTGAATCAGCGAAGGCGAAGCTCTTACTGTAGCGGACCCCGTCCGAATGATGGCCAACACTTTACTGATGTTTCATGAAGTTTTATTAACGTTCCGTTTTTACTCCAGAAATCACCGTAAGAGCTGAAAAAGCAATACAAAATGTATATTAACATTACTAGACATGTTCAGTGATTTTCCCAAAGCACTGGCTTTTAACTAACAGTATACAAATACACAAACCTTATGCCTTTTCGGGGGGGTGCTGAATAAACTTATAAACCTTCCTTTTGTGCACGAGTTGCCATCATTAAGCGTTCGATCTTCATCCATACAATTTTCTTTTTTCTCTTTTCCGTGAAAAGCAGATTCCGTTTCAAAATAAAAGTCCCCCATAAACAACGGAAATAATGCGATCCTTAAACAATGTTTAACATACAAATATTTCAAAGGTAACACAAAACAAAGATAAATTAAAGATACCTCTTATTAAAGTCTGTTACAGTCTTAGTTATCGTTTATTAACCTTATTGTCATCTCGTCTTAGTCATGGGTAAAAAGCTGGTAAACAAAATTTTGTTGAATACATAAAATAGAAGAATTTTCATATATGTGTGATATATGTGTTTAATGGCTGTACTAAAAATGGTATAAGAGTTAACATTTATTTGAATTTTCACAGAAATTGTTAGTAAACTTAACAAATAGTTACAAAGAAACTGCATGTAACAAATTAAATCTGAAATTTTGAAGTAGAAAGAATAAATTAGTATTTTCTACTGAAAAATTCGTCAAAGATTTTGGTTTAATTTACATTGAAAAGTAATTTTTACTGTGTAGTTGACATTTTTATTTTTTATTCTTTATGTATAATTACTTGCAGGTTGACCACATTAATTGAGAAACTACATTTATACTTAAAATATTTTTCACACAAGGACAATTGTTGAATTAATAATGATTTTTAACATTTCAGTTTAATTGCGTTAGTTAAAGTGTTATGAACTAGGGCTGCAAAACGATTGATCACGATTAATCACATTCAAAATAAAAGTTTGTTTACATACAAAACAAATTATTGTTTTATTGTTCAAAACAAATTATTGTTCATTATTGTGTGTAAATTATTTTCTGTTTTATTCTTATATTATGAATGTTTTCAATTTCTGTATTGAAATAATTCAAATACAAATCTATGTCTTAATTAGGGCTCAGGTGCAGGACAAAAATGGGGCAAAATCAAGCCAAAACAATTGTCTGTAACTGCTCCAAGAAAACATTATTAAAGCATGTACAAGGTTTTGACCTTCAGGTCTTCATCAGGCACATGTTGTCTGTTTTTGTGTTCTGTCTGCTTGTTGCTTCATTTATGATTTGGACATAAATGACGTCTCAAATCATGTGGCTTGTTATGGAGACGTGGTCCGCAGTAGTACTTCAGATTTTTTCCTGGAAAATTATAAACTAGAAAATAATGCACAGAATATTATATCTTCAAGGTGGGTCTTTGAGTTTTGAACTGGCATTTATGCCAGAAAATGTGAAAATCTAGTTATGTGCTTTACCCTTTTAAACAATGCTATAATTGAAGATCAGCCCAAAAATGATGTGACTAGACTGAGTGTTTTCTGAGAAAGTAGTGACCCTGCCCTGGGCTTGATGACTAACTCTCCCCGCACAAGCTCACAGCTATTGTTGTTGGCCTGGACCGAAGCCTGTATCAGTGTTTGAGGAAACCAGCAACTGAACCTGGTTTCCTCTGCAGAAGCCTTTTAAAAACATCTTCAAGGACGATTAAGGAAATCCAAAATGAATGCTTGGGGAAAAACAGCACAGACTGTCCCGCTTACCTGCGAACACTTCCTGTTTCACTTGGTGCATTTGAGTAATCATTGATCTTGATATCTGATGCTGCCATATTCCTCAGTCTATGTGCAGTCTATGCATAAATGATTTAATAATAAAATCTGTTCTGCTCATGTTTGCTAGGATGAATCCACAGGAGAGATCACATTTTACATGAAGGGGTGCTGATGTGATGATGGCTGGTATCGTTCAGTACAACGACTGGCTTGAGGAGGAGGTCATTTCACCTTTTATTTTATTATTTTAAATCGATGTCATGGTTATGCAAAGTAGTTTCGTGACTTGTATTTGGGTATTTGTTTTCTGCTTTCTTTATCAGTGTGGAAATATGGCCAGGGAAGGATTGAGGGTGCTAGTGGTGGCCAAAAAATCCCTAACGGAAGAACAATACCAAGATTTTGAGGTGAGTTTCCAACGCTTAGTCATTAGAAAGTTTCCTACGGAACAAAATCCTGGGGTGAATAATTGCTGATATATTGGTGTATTAATATGAGAATTTAAAGACTTGGCCCCAAGAAAATGATGGGGAAGAGTCTTCATGCAGCAGTTATTGTGGACAGCTATATAATATATGTATGCACTGCCATTCAAAAGTTTGGTATCAGTAAGATTTTTCATGTTTTTTGAAGAAAACTCTTATGCTCATAGCATAAAAAGCAGCCTTTATTTGAACAAAAAAAATACAGAAAAATAAATGTATATTGTGAAGTAATATTACAATTTAAAATAATGGTTTTCTGTTGTGAAATACTTTAAAATATAATTTATTTCTGTGATGAAAAGCTGAATTTTCATCAGCCATTTCTCCAGCCTTCAGTGTCACATTATCTATAATTCTAATATGCTGATTTATTATCATGTTGGAAATCGTTGTGCAGCTTAATTAAATCTATTTTTTTAACTTGTGACGCTTTTTTAAAATTAAAAATATAAATATTTTCTAGCAATGTAAGTCTTACCACTTTTCATCAGTTTAACAATTCATACATTTCTATAAAATAAAAGGAAACAATTACTGTCCCTAAACTTTTGATCGGTAGTGTATATTGTTACTAAAGATAATAAAATAATTAATAAATTACAAATATATATATACACATCTGATTTGATGTGATGTTACCAACTGTGTGATACATTTCACAAAGCATTTCAGGGGCGGTTACAACTGGGTTGACGGCTCAAGCTCAAATAAATCAAGCTCCCATCAGAATAGTTCACCTTTGTAAAGCTGTCAGTCAATTAAAAATGTAATCAAATGATCTAAATTCAAGGTTGACTTTCTCTGATAAAGACAGAGTGCAGGATTCATTGCAATCATTTTGATCACTTTTTGTAATTCAAAACGATAAATTGACAGGCGTCATTTTTTGCATCAATGATTTGAGAAGGTGAATTTGTTTGTTTGTTTTAAAGACATAGACCAGTGGTTTTTAAAGGGATAGTTCACCCAAATATGAGAATTCTGTCATCATTTACTCACCCTCAAGTTGTTCCAAACCTGCATGAGTTTCTTCTGTTGAACACAAAAAAAAGATATATTGAAGAATATTTGTAACTGAACTTCCATAGTATGGGAAAAGTCACAGTCATCATGAAACACATACTAAATAATAACATGCAACTAACCGTGTTGTGTTATGTATGAGAAAACACTTCATATATCTTGTTCTTGATGGTCACAGGCCATAAATCCAGTCGAGCTGAAATCAAACTATTACGATGCAATTTCATATTACAGTTGCTTGGTAATATGACTATGCACAACAAATATTTGGCTAATATGTCCGTGTTCCTTTGCAGACAATGTTAGATGAACAATTTTTTGTCCTACACAGATGAAAAAGTGACCTATATTGTTCTGCCTGTTCAGTGTGTGAAACATAGGTCCTGAGAACGGCTTTGTATAGATGGTGACCTTTAGATGTTTATAACAACAATATCCAGGTGCTGATCTATATTTAGCCGGATTAAGCGGTTTCCTAGCGACCGTCCATCGTCAACAGTAATTGTCAAAAAGAAATGTAACATGTTTTCCACAGGGAACACCCCCAAAATGAAAGTTGCCCAGCCCACATGCACAGAGAAAGAGTTGTTTCTTCTCCTAGGCCCACGTTCCCACTCTCCGAGCTGAAGTGTGTAATTGTGTGTGAGCGGGTGGGCGGCAGTGACTCACCGAGTGTGTGAGTCACCGAGTGAGAGTGAGTTCCTGTGTGAGTCGCGCACACATTGTTTGCTCTTTATCTCACTGAGATTGTGGGCCGTGCCCCTCAAAACTGCGCTCTGGCTTTACTCAACAGACTGGCACGTTGGTTTGAGGGGTCAACGCAAGGCTGTGTGATTCTGACACTGATTATTTGACTGCCGATGGAGTATCAGCGGTCTGAGCTGTCTCATGTGACGTGTCTGATATGTTTCCTTTGGTTTCAGCAAAAAAAGAGATCAGAGTTAGATGCATTTTAGCTAATCTAGTTGCATAGGTGCATAGATATAGCAGATGGGAAAAACATGAGCATATGTAATGAACAATGTGTCATTGCATCTGTTAGATCCATAGATGTTTGTAGAATGGAAATGACTATAAAACAGGGAGGATTTTACAAATTAGCAGGGCTTTATGATGTTGTTTAAATTGGAAATAAATATAGGGTACTGTTTGCAAATAATATTAATAATCAGGGCTTATCGTTACGGTTTAATTCAGTAGGGTTAGCATTTTATGTGCTAAGATTTGTCTTTAAATATAGTGCAAATATGTAATATATATTTACCATGCACAGTTTGCAAAAATGTGTTGTAGCTATTACAATTATAATTCTGTGCCAATATGCTTTACCGTTTTAATGCATAATTATTATTTTCATTATATTTTATTAATTATTCACAAATTTAAACAACAACAATAATTATTATTATACTTAAATTATTGTTATAATTAAATAATAATAATTGTTATTATTATTTAAATAATAAATGTAATAATATTTTATTAATTTATTTATATTGAAATTTAGAATTATTGTTTTTATTTAATGCAACACATGTTTACCTAATTTGGCAGTAAAAATAATTTAACAGTGACCCCCACAAAATGTTGTTTATTTCCTTAAAGAGTAAATGTATGTATTAAATACAATTAAATATATCTATTATATTTATATAAATATGTCTGCACATAAAAACTTTGAAAAATAATCAGATTAACTCATTAATAGTCATTAATGATTATTTATTTTATTTATTGACAGTCCTTATTTCTTGATGGAAAACTTGGTCTGTGTGCAGTGTTATCACCAACATTTATGAGAAATGCCAAATATGAAAGATATTCATAATTTATATAGTATTGTTCCTATTCTATATTTGGTATCCCTGAAAAATCCCTGCATATTCACCACCCTTTGCCATCTTTTAATGTACAGTCTGTTACCTGCCCTTAAACGTCATGTAAAATAAATATGCGTTATTTATGTTGTCTAACGTCATTCACATGTGCCGCAGGCTCGCTACGTCCAGGCCAAGTTGAGCGTTCACGATCGTTCGCTGAAGGTGGCCACAGTGATAGAGAGTCTGGAGATGGAGATGGAGCTCTTGTGTCTTACTGGAGTCGAGGACCAGCTACAGGCCGATGTCAGACCCACTCTGGAGATCCTGCGCAACGCTGGCATCAAAGTCAGTGTCGGCATGCACAAACATGCACAGACAATGAGATTTCACTGTGGGCGGAGCTACCCGGCACAATGCGCCAAAAATAGTAGCGTTTATCAAAATGTCTTGACATGCAACGCTTTTGCCAGTTGAAGCTGGTTAGGACAAAAACTCAAATTAAAATGAAAAGATGGGATTTATCAATGCATTATAACGTCATGATTGATTTGGAAAACTGAAATGTCTAAAAGACACTAGGGTTGCATTTCTACAACACTGCAAATCTGAGGTGGTACCCTTTCAAATGGTAATAATATGTACCTGAAAGGTAGTAATGTGTATCATTTAGGGGTAATTATGGTACAGACATGTACTTTATAACTTTTGTACCTCAAGTTACTGCCCCACAGATTTTTCTTAGAAGTTTATTGTCTGTTACATGTAGGATTTCACTGCACGCCTCTAAAATGAGTTGTTTGTTGACGTGTTGACACGAGTGCTTAGGTACATCAATGTCAAGCCTGGTTTAACTAAACCTGTTCTTTGTCCAGGTTTGGATGCTGACCGGGGACAAATTAGAGACTGCAACCTGCACAGCCAAAAACGCCCATCTAGTGACCCGCAATCAGGACATCCACGTGTTCAGGCCTGTGAGTCCTCTCTAGATTACATATTTCAACCATTATTTGTAAACAGCTCATATCTTATTATTCTGTAATGATTTATTTCCCCTGAGGTTAAGTAATAAGGCTTCTTGCACCAGAAAATATTTCCCATTTTCTTCCTGACCCGTAGAAACAGGCTCTAGATCCTTATACAAACTCTAAGATCTCTGCAGGAAAAAATGAGCAATGCTCATTTTGGGCTTGCAAATCTTTCATTATGTTATAGTAGATATTTTAGCGGTGCCCTATTCTTTCTTGAGGTGCTTGATGTGAAAGGACTTGTATTTTTTGGATAGCCTCTAGTAAAGGGTTTGGGAGAAAAAACATCAGGAAACAAGAGCCCATGTGCAAAGATGGCAGTCGAGTGGTTGTCGTTGAAATGATATTATAGACCTCCTTGACCAAAATAGAGACATAATCTGTCAGAAATATTCACTACTGTGCAAAATATGTTTAATGTTTATGCTCACCAAGGCTGCACTTATTTGATCAAAAATAGAGTACAAACAGTAAAATGTGAAATATTATTTCAAGTTAAAATAACTGTTCTATTTGAATATATTTTAACATTTCAGCATTATTACTCCAGTCTTCAGTGTCACATGATCCTTCAGAAATAATTATAATATTTACATTTAGTCATTTAGCAGATGCTTTTATCCAAAACGAGTTACAAATGAGGACAAGAGATTAATAATTAAATACAATGTTTAAGACTGACATCTATATCTTTTAATAGCATAACACCAACCGATATTTAAAAAATTTTAATAGAGAAAACAACCAATATTTCAATTTATGAATAGCACAAATCAAACAATAATAAAATCTCTTAATCTAACGAAACCAACCGATATTTAAGTTTCTTAATGGAAAAACAATGACAGACATTTAAATCTCTTCATGGAACAAAACTGATATTAAAACTTCTTAATGGAAAAAAGATGACATTCAAATTTCTTCATAGAACAAAATTTACCAATATTTACATTTCTTAACAAAAAAAAGACAAGTCATTTAAATCTTTTTACAGAACAACACCATCCGATATTTAAATCTTTGAATAGCAGAACACAACCAATTTATGAATAGCACATAACAGACAATAAAATCTCTCAATCTGGCAAAAATATCTAAATTTCCTAATGGAAAAAAACGAGGACATTCGAATCTCTTAATAGACCAATACTGAATAATATTTAAATCACTTCTCATTATCATCAATGTTGAAAACAGTTGTGCTGCTTAATATTGTTGTGGAAACTGCCGTACATTGTTGTTTTTTTCAGAATTATTTGATGAATAGAAAGTTCAAAAGAACAGCATTTATTTGTAAAATAAACCTGTTGTAACATTAGAAATGCCATTTAATGGCTCCTATGAATAAAACTATCATTTTCTCTAAAAAACTACTTTTGAACAGTAGTGTACTAGCTCAATAAATCCTGTCTCACACACAAATGTCTCCAACACAATCGGGCTCCAAAGCTTGATTGAGTTTAGTTGCCTTCATTGATCCAAACAGGGAAAGTATCTTCCTGAAGCCTCCCTGTGCCCTTTCTCTGTGAAACGTGACTCTATGAGCTCTTGTGGAGTTCCCATGTGGTGTGCTGCCACAGAAAGATAGGCCGCTCTGAGGAAGGTTGAATCTTCCTCGCTGCTGCGGTTCCTGGAAACAGAAGACAATGGCTGGCCCAACATGAAAACAGGCACCTCGTTCCCTGCGGATCGTAGCGGCATCTGGATTAACTTCCTGCTGGACACAAATGGCATCCAGATTGAGGTCTGGTGTGTTTGACTTTGACAGATGAATTGCTCTTATGTGAACGTCCACCAATTAGAAAACATCCTCTCTGTTGGCGAGGAGTTTTGGATGGATTTATGCTTCCAACATTTTTTTTTTTGGTTCGTGTTTTGAGATTAATGATAAAGAAAAAGTTTGTAATATAGCATTTGAGAATGCAGTTATATGCCCCTACAATTCAGAATATGAAAGCAAAAAATTACCTTGTATGAATTTTTCAATAATAACTTTAAATGATCTTAATTCCTGTGATGCGCAGTTGAATTTTCAGCATCATTACACCAGTCTTCATTGCCACGTGATACTTCAGAAATCATTCTAATATGCTGATTTGCTGCTCAAGAAATATTTGTCCAAATTTGGTTTTGGTTCATGTTTTATGAAAATTATGAAGGAATAGTTCACCTTAAAATCATTTAATAATATTCATGTAGTTTCAAACACGTATGGGGTTTCTCGTGTGGAAAAGAGCAGCGTGAACATTCTTACTAACATCTCTCTTAGTGGTTCACAGTGGAAAGAAAGTCATATAGGTTTGAATGCAACATAAGAGTGAGTTTGTTTACTCATTTAACCTTTTAATGTAACGTCTTGAGCAAGCAATATCAGCCCAAAGCCATCTGTAAATACAAAACAACTGTTAGTTTTAGTGAACTTCCTGTGTGAAACTAGCAGACAGCAGGCGAAGTAGACCTCACAGTTTAGACGGTTGAGCAGATAGCTAGTTGAATCTGGTACGGTCTGCCACGCAACTGACAGCTGAAGTTAATATCTCAGTCTGGGGATCTTGCTGTGGTTCACCGCTGGTGTCTCTGAGATCATTATCCGAGTGGCTGCTCGTGTGTTTGTGTGATGAAAAACAGTCCTGATGCTGAGCTCTCCGATGGGTTGCAGGTAACCACTCGAAGCGAAGCCCACCTTGAGCTCAACGCATTCAGGAGGAAACACGACTGCGCGCTGGTGATATCGGGAGACTCTCTGGAGGTAACGTGAGCCTGCACGTACGCATTAGATTAGAACAAACCCCTAACACTGTTACAGACTCGAACCGCACTGTTTGTGTAAGATACATCAATAAAACATGAAATCATGCAACTTGTGCTATTATTTTGTGATCAGACTTATCTATCACGTGATAAAATATAAAAAACTTGAGACAAAGATATAGTGACTCGGACCAAGGCTGCATTTATTTGATCAAAAATACAGTAAAAACGGTAATATTGTGAAATATTATTATAATTAAAAATGACCATTTTCTATTTGAATATATTGTCAAATGTAATTTATTATTGTGATGTAAAGCTGAATTTTCTGCATCATTTATCCAGTCTTTAGTGTCAGAAATCATTCTAATATGCTTATTTGATGCTCTAGTATCCATTTCAAGTATCCCAAGTTTTTCATCTTATTTTTTTCAAGATTCTTTGAATAGAAAATAAAAAAACAGCATTTATTTGAAATAGAAATCTTATGTAACATTTTAATGTGCTTACAGTCACTTTTGATCAATCTAAAGGGATTCACGTTTGCAATGACAGTGAATGGGGGATTTTCAATAAAGGCCTTCTGAAGTGAAGCGATGTGCTTGTGTAAGAAAATTATAATATTAAAGAATATTAAAACTTTATTAACAAGCTAGAAATTATGGTTTATAAAGTTTTAAATCTGTAGTTATAGGTATAAAATATTGTGATAATGAGGTTATAATGTAAATAATTTGTCTTGAATGTGTGTAATTTGTGTGAAATGTTTTTTTTTTCATGATGTTTGCATTTTCAGTAAATGACCAGTTTGTTCAATAGTTTGATTCAGGTTTTATTTCTGGAGGTTTTGTGTCATTCTGTCCTTCAGTGTTGATCTGTCTGTCTGATGTCTGTGAATGGCCTGTTCTCAGTCCTGTTGATGTTGTTGTTACAGGTCTGTCTGAAGTATTATGAGTATGAGTTTATGGAGTTGGCGTGTCAGTGTCCAGCTGTCGTCTGCTGCCGCTGCGCTCCCACACAGAAAGCCCAGATCGTTCGACTGCTGCAGGAACGCACCGGCAAACTCACCTGTGCCGTGGGTGAGTACGCAACTTCCTCTTGGCCCTGTGCACTTCCTGTGCCACTAAATCACTTGCCTGTTGCAGTCTTAGTTTTTTGGTTATTTATATACATGTGTATATATATATATATATATTTGCTTATGGTCATGAATAAACAGTTTAATTTATTATTATTATTATTATTTATCTTTATTAATAAATATTATAGGGATAAACAGATATAGACATTTAAAGCTATAATTTAAAATTTTTAATGCTTACAATTAAATCAGGAAAACATTGTAATGTCGAAATCTAGATAACAAAATAAATATATAATAACATAATTGATTAGTATTGTTTAGAGCAGGGATCCTCAAATCTGGCTCGTGAGATCCACTTTTCAGCAGAGTTTAGCTCCAATCCTGATCAAACCTGTGATTTTCTAATGATCCTAAAGACATTGATTAGCATGCTCAGGTGTGTTTGATTAGGGTGAGAGCTAAACTCAGCAGGAAAGTGGATCTCACGAGACAGATGGCAGGATCCCTGGTTTAGCGTTTTTAGTATCATCCCATTCAGATTATTTCTGAAATAAAGTTTAAAAAAGCATAAATATTTACAGATACCAATATACTGATATGGTCATCAGTATATATTTAAATACATTTTTTAGTTATGTAAATTTTCATTGAATGTGTAGCCTATACGTGACATAATATCAGTTGGGGTTATTATCGTTAACTAAAAGTAAAAGTAAAACTATAAAATAAAATAAAAATTGTTACTTGAAATAAAATAAACGTTACCCCGAAATACAATACAATTACATTTATTTTATTTCGGCTAGTTGCCAAGGCAACATTTTAATTTAGTTTAAGTTGAAGTAATAAAATTATTAAAATAAATAAACAAATAAAAAGATAATGCAATAAACTAAACTACAAACTAATACAAAATATCAGTGATACTAATTTGACACTGCCCTGTCATAAGGTCTCAATCTGGGTCACGGCACCAGTTGTCTCTGGCTCATCCCTCGCTGTTTTCTCTTTCTCAGGGGATGGAGGAAATGATGTCAGCATGATCCAGGAAGCAGACTGTGGCGTGGGAGTGGAGGGCAAAGTAAGAGCTACCACTTCCCAGAGCAGCAGTCTTGTCAAACACACTGCCGCCTGCTTCCGAAGGCTTCCGTCCATCTGCGTCAAACACACTTGCGTTACACAGATTCTCACATTTCTTACATTACATGACACTGAAAGCTCAGCGATGTTCTCATGTAAAATCACTTCAAACATTTACACGCTACAACTTCCTACAACTGAGATAAAATCAAAAAAATTCACTCTATTTGTTTTCTTAAAACAAGTTCCTGGACTTATTCATGTTATTTTACATAAAGCAGTGTCTGTTTTATAATCTTTCTTCAAATAGTAATAACTTTCGCAGCCTCTGGAGCAAATTTATTAGGTAATCATTATTTATATTCATTTTATTTCACTAAAGCAGTAAGGCATATGAAGCCACACTGTATTGAGTACACTAGCATTCAACTCAACTGACGAGTTTATTTAGTGTATTTATTTATTTCTATAGTAGTTATCTTGTTTATTAATAGTTTTTTATAGCTGTGTTGATTAATTAGGACCATCTGTTTTATATGAAATAATGATTTCAACAAGTTTATCGACAGCTTTTTTATTATTCATTTAGATTGTTATTTTATGTTGTTTTTATATAAATGGTTCAGCTAGGGATATATTAGTTTGATTATCGTTTCAATTAATAATTATTTTTATGTATAGCTATATATAAAATTATATATTTTGTAGGGTTATTTTTGTGATTCTCTATTTATAATAGCTAGTAGTTTTTCAAATTTATAGCTGTTTAGATTAATCCAGGAGCCATCCATATTTATTATAAATATTCACATGTTTAACTAATTTATCTACAGTTTATTTATTTTGATTTGATTAGATTTTTAAGTCATTTTTTTTATCATAACCCTTAATAGATTTGTTTTTATTCCGAGCTGTTCTTAATCTTGATATCAGAATTATTCATGTGTTCGACTCATTTATCTGTAGTTTATTTATTTATTTACATTTTTATTATATTTATAATATGATTTTATTATAAGTAGTTAAGCTAAGAAAGTAATAGTTTTCCATTAGACTAGCGGTGTTGACCAAAGATTTCAAAATAAGTCCGAAACTTCAGTGACGCTAGATTGTTTATTTCAGGATGGTCTGATTTCAGGAATCCCAGCCTGAGGTGGACGTCCAGTTTAGAAACACATTTTAGACGTCAGACATTTTATGAGTCTAAATGTACCCAAAATACTACAAAGCCATCTTGACCCAGTTGTGGTGGGCTGAGCGAGGTTTCCAGGTCATCAAAAATGAGACGTTATGGGACAGTTAATTGATATTGAGTCATCCATGACTAACACGGCTTAAGCCTCGATTGACTTGACGTGGTTACGTGGGCCGTTGTTTTGGTTCACTCACTCACTCCTGAACTTCCCAGTGATCCGAACATGCTTAATATAGGCCGGCTTAATCTAGAAAACATTGTTGCTCGTGGTCCAGAAGCTACGTGTGAGTGCTCTGAGCTGTTTGTTTGTTTCTCTGCATGTGCAGGAAGGGAAGCAGGCGTCTCTGGCTGCAGATTTCTCCATCTCTCAGTTTAAGCACTTGGGCAGACTGCTCATGGTCCACGGCAGAAACAGCTACAAACGCTCCGCCGCGCTCAGCCAGTTTGTCATCCACCGGAGTCTCTGCATCAGCACCATGCAGGTAGCATCTGCTGCAGTACTTATCCAGCGCTAGCCCATTAATCACAGCAGCCGCACATAAACACACTGCAGCGATGAGGGCTTCACGTTTAAAAAATACAACCACCTGTATTAGGCAAAACTCTACCATATATAACCTAGTATAACACACATTAATGTTAGTATAATAAAACTGGTAACAAACTACCATTGTAATATTAAATATTTTTATGAGCATATTCCATTGTATTAGTATGATTTTTGTGCACGATAGCAGTGTATTATCAGTTTTTTCATGTTCCATGGTAATACTGTAATATTTCATTTCTTTTTTTAAATTGCATATAATATTTATGTTTATTATTGTAATAATATTATTTATTTTTGGACATAATACTATGGCATTACCATACATTTTTTGCATGTGTACAATGGTAATTCCATGATTTGTAAGACGATACTATTGTAAAAGTGTGATATTTTATAATTAAATTTTAATGTTTTATTTATTTATTTGACATTACATATTTTGTTTAATATTATTATAATTACTTCATTTATTTTTGAAAAATGATCCCAATGTAATGCCATAATTTGTGTGTATAATGATAATTCCTTGTTTTAGACATGAAAACTATGTTAATACTGTGATATTGTATCTTAATTCATTTTAATTGGTTAATTGCATATATAATTTAATATTGTATTGCATATACCATTTATTTATATTATTACAATTACATTATTTACAAATATATATATATATATATATATATATATATATATATATATATATATATAATCCCATGGTAACCATAATTTTTGCGTGTACACAATTACAATAGTAATTTTTTTAAGATGGTAATGCTGTGATATTTTATCATTTTTTATTTTAATTAATTTATAATTGCAGGTCTATTTTAATTATTATAATTATCTTATTTATTTTACGACATGATACCATGGCAGTACCATCATATTTTGCATGTATAAAATGTTAATTAAAAATCTTTTCAAACATGATAATATGGTAATACCATAGTTTTTGGACATTTACAAAGAAAACATAGCTTTGAACATGTTAATCATTTACTAGCGTGGTATTTATCATGTTATTATTAAGGCCATGGTATATATACCATGATACAACCATATTTTATGGAAATTGTAACATTTTGGTGCTTTATATATATATATATATTTTTGAATGTGCAAAAGTTTCTTGAACATGTACAATACGCTTTTATCTGCACATGGTAACAATTTGGTACCATGGTATATATAATCAAAGTACACAGTATTGCCATCTAATGGTTAGTAGTAATGATTTGTTTTACTGTCATACCATTGCCCTACTGAGAAGTGACCGGACGGATGAATATAGCATGGCTTGGGTTGCCTGCTGTCTGATGTTTGTGCTGATGTTTCCACAGGCCGTGTTCTCCTCTGTCTTCTACTTTGCATCTGTTCCACTTTATCAAGGCTTCCTCATTATCGGGTGAGTGTGCGAGTGCTGATGACTCATTTGCACTCGCTGAAATATCGCTGGCATTTCAGTCATGTGTTTCAGACAGCTCTGACATTTGAGGATCGCTGAGGGTTTTGTTCCATCGACAGTCACGGCCACTGAGTTTGAAGAAGAGCATCAGAGCTAATAAACATAAAAAGAGTCTTTGTGTAGTCTGAAATGAACTAGGGGTTAAAGCGTACAGGCTTAGGTCTCGTCTAATTCAGGGAAACTCTCCATCAAGACAGTCCAGGACAGAGAGAGGAACCAGATGAAAGTTCACACACGCTAGTACAGATGTCAATCTAGATCTGTCACTTTGACTCTCTCTGCATATAAAATACAGGCTTGTAACTTGTACAAGCCAGAAAAATGTCTAAAATGTTACTACATTTTGTGCATTTAACTTTTATTCACTGATAAATGTCAAGAGTAAAAGATGTTTTCTATTACTGGCTCAAAAAGAATTTTCATGTGCTGGAAAAGCATGAAAAGTTCCATAGTCCGTATAATTTCTTTTTTTATGCTTTGCTTTATAATATATTTAATTGGCTAGATTTTCGTGACTGCAAACTCTATAAATGTTTTAATCCTAATCCAGGAGTTTTGAATGACTGGAATATCATTGGTCTGATGGTTTGAAAAAAAAACAAAAAAAAAAACAATGGCATTTAGCATAACAAAATCTTCATGAAAAAGTGTGTGTGTGTGTGTGTGTGTGTGTGTGAGCAAACATGCATTAAATTGATGGTGACAAAAGTGACAGTGAGACATCTATAATGTTTATTTATATATATATATGTGTGTGTTATTTTTTAAATGTTCTTTTGAAATTTCTATTAGCATATAGAAATTAGCATTTCTATAATAGAAATGTATGTATATACACACAAACATGAAGAAACAACTGTTTTTAACATTGATAATAATGAATGTTTACATTATTTTAAAACATTATTATTATATTTTTTATTATAAATTGAATTTAAAATATTAAAATAATTGTAGAAACCTTTCACATTTTAGCTGTTTTTACTGTATTTTTGATCAAATAAATGCAGCCCTAGCAATGCTGCATAAATTGCATATTCTAGTATATTACATAATAATGATTTCTCTATTTATGTTCCTCACAGTTACTCCACTATCTACACCATGTTCCCTGTTTTCTCTCTGGTTTTGGATAAAGATGTCAAGTCTGAGGTGGCCATGTTATATCCTGAACTTTACAAAGATCTGCTAAAGGTATCTTAGACTATCAGATGAATTAACCTAAGACTATTTAATTAATGATAATTTTTTTTTTAAACAAATTGTATTTATTTTCAGGGACGGCCTCTCTCGTTCAAAACCTTCTTAATATGGGTCTTGATCAGTATCTACCAAGGTAAGCGAATAATCTGGTTCTTCTACCATATGGTGCGATGCATGAACTTCACTCAACGAGTAATCGTGTGTAAATCGAGGAGAGCATTTATGTCTAGTGCTGAACGAAGCATAACTGTGATTGTATCGTCCATTCAGAGGATGTTAAGAAAACAGCAGCTCTGTGTGAATGTCAATGTTGTTTCATCCAAACAAACCCACGCACGTGTTTTCGCTCGCCCGCACTGAATAGTTTATTTGTGTATGTGGCTACAATAGCCCAATAACACGAGGAGCTTTTCCACGATGGCTGTTTGAGCTGTCTTTGTGTGTAAATCTCTCAGCGTGATTGTGTTTGCATTAGACTGCGCTGGGTATTTTTCAGAAGAGACGTTCTGTATTCCTTTATTACTCATCTGCTTCCACCCAAACGCAGATTATTCTGCTCTTTGTGTTTTGGGTTCGGTTCCCGGCATGTTTGCATTGGTGCTTCTTAATAGAGTGAATTTCATGTATCCATCAATCATGTTTTTCAGTCTCAGTGGTGTGTGCGTTCGAGCTCAAAGGTCACAATAACACTTCAGGACAGGAAGCTCTCAAAAACAGCTAAATCCATGGAAGTGTTCTTCCTCTTCCTGAGATGGCAGAGAGGACAATCTGAGGGAATTTCTGTGCTCTCATAAAGTGAATCCTCCGTTCTGAGACAAATGTTTTCTTTTCATCTTGAACTTTGTCATTTATCTGCAGCTAAAAATGAATAGACAAAAGTTCTTTATTTAACTTGAAAGAACCAACTTCCCAATCCTTTACTCCAATAATAACCGGCACACATAAATCCAAGTAATACTATATAATATTTATAATTATATATATGTGTGTGTGTGTAAATATATATAATTGTACATATCCATTATACCCATTATTTCAGAAATGTCATATTTTAATTTCAGTGTACCTGTTGAGTGTGTTAACATGTATATAGTTATATTCATGAGGATTAATCAAATTTAAGGCCAAAGTTTATTTTTTTTCTCTCTTTTTTCTTTTTTCATGAATGCCTTCAGCTTTTTGAGAGTACTTTTTATAAATGAATAAATATAAACATATGTAAATTTGTAAATAATTAAAAATATATTTTAACTGTAAATTATAAAAAATATATTTGTATTTATTTTATTTGTAAAATAA
The DNA here is from genome assembly GCA_003573665.1 of Oxygymnocypris stewartii. Lineage (NCBI taxonomy): Eukaryota > Metazoa > Chordata > Actinopteri > Cypriniformes > Cyprinidae > Oxygymnocypris > Oxygymnocypris stewartii. Next base: position 12,333 of record QVTF01004914.1, on the reverse strand, counting down.
AAGTTATTTACAAAATAATATTTTTGTAACTTATTATTTAATCTGTTTAACAGTTTTCTGGTTTTAGTAAAGTAGTAGCGTTAAGTATAAATTCATCTGCCCACTTGTTTAGATGTGTAGACAGTTTTTTTTTTTAATGCTCATCTCAAAAATATTTAGTCCCAGAAGTTCTTCTTTATTAGAGCTTTATTGTATAAAATAATATATAAAAAATGGGAGGGGGGAAAATATGATTATCAAATATGATGGTCTACCGTAATGATATAGGTTTTATCATCATCTTTAATATCTGTGCTGTGACGTCTCTTCAGGGAGCATCATCATGTACGGGGCTCTGCTGCTGTTCGAGTCGGAGTTTGTGCACATCGTGGCGATCTCGTTCACGTCTCTGATCCTGACGGAGCTGCTGATGGTGGCGCTGACCGTGCAGACGTGGCACTGGCTGATGATCGTAGCTGAACTCCTCAGTCTGGCCTGCTACATCGCATCCCTCGTCTTCTTACACGAGTTCATCGGTGAGTCTGCATTATACACACACCGCTCGCAGAGTCATTGGGCCTCATTCATTATAAGAGTCAATTCTGAGTCATTTGTGCATAAAACCTTCCCGAAAACTCTCCTCCGGATTCACAAACGCTTCGTGAATCAATTTTCAACCTGGTTTTGATCAGATTTCTGTTCTAGAAATGTATGCAAATTGTAATGTAATCAAAAATGTTTGCAGTTATTAATGTCATCTGTCAAATAAGAAAGTTTAGTTTTTTTGCTTCTATTACTGGAATGGTCTTGCGGTGTGATTAATATTTTTTAATCTTGTTCGTGTCCTCTTGTCATTTTAATGGCATTATATATTTCATCTATGCTTTCAGCTCAAGGTTTTTGCTACTGCTTTATATCCTATTATCATCATTAAATCCTGTTGTTATTGAACGATCTTGACGTCAGAATTTCGGAGGTGTGCAGGTAAAGAATGTGGCCACATTCCACCCAACCATTCCTGTGTTCCTCCGAGGGAATCTCTAAAATGTGCAGGACTCGCTGAGTCAGCATTCCAGCACGGCTGTGGCTGCGGCCGTTTCTGTCCCGTCCGCTGTGTTTATCGGCCCGCGGCGCTGCCGAGGGAAATACCACAAGCCTGCTCTCATTTCCTGCTGCGCTGGTGCTACTCTGGCCAAGGTCTCTGTGTTTATCAGAGCACTTCTCCATTTCAAGAGTGCACACTTTCCTGAGTATCGGGTCGATGCATCTCTAGTTATACTCAAACATCCTCTGTGTTGATATATGAATCTGTAAATGTATTCAGTTCAATGATTCCTCAGAATGAACTGAATTTCACGCGTCCCAGCAGAGATAACCTTGTGGCTTAGTTTTAATAGTGATATTCAAAATAATATTATAATAATTGGTTATTTAAATTGTTTTAGTTTTTATTATAGTTTAATTTGTAGTATTTAGCCAAACACGGTCTACTATTGTTTTTAGCACTTTTTATAAAAATAGAGAATATGATTTTTTTTAATAAATTTAAAAGAAATAAAAAAGAGCAGTATCCAAAATTATATTATAATCGGTTATTAATTGTATTTAGTTTTATTGGTATTATATAATATACATTGATCTGCTTAATTGTTTTAGCAATAAAAGTTTGGTTTTGTATTTTAGTTTTTTCTTACACTCCGCTCATAAATATTTAATACCAGAAGTTCACACTTTTCACACAAAAAGTGCACTATTTATATAAAATAATAAATCTTACATTAGAAATTTGAAAATTGTAAACTATTAGGAAAATGTTTATCAAATAAAATATAATCTTAATTTTATATTTTATCAATTGCTTTAGCAATTTTTAATATAAACATTATGCATAAAAAATTCCATTATTAAATATAAAATTAAATTTTAGCAACGTGAAATTATAATAGTAATGGTTATTTAAATAGTTTAACAGTTTTCTAGTTTTATTGGTAGTATTTGTTTGTGAAATTTAAGTTGTTTTAGAAAACACATTTTTCTTTTTTGTGGCAGCACTTTATATAAAATAATGAATAATTTTTTTAACATTTCATAAAAAATATATTTTTGTATTCATTTTAGAATTTTTACAAATATATTTTACTATATTTACTATATACATGAGATCCTTAAAAAAATCCAGCCTAATCCTTATCCAAAAACAATAATAATAATAATAGAAACATCATGGGAATGAATTGGTGGAAATGTGTGGAGACACTGCATTTAGTAGATGCTTTTATAAAAAAAAAAACACTTAAATTCCGTTGGTAATGCATCCAAGACCTTCAACCCAACCGGTCTCCTTTTTGCCCACCAACGTCACTTGGAGAATTCATTCTCAGATCTGCTGCAGAGAAGATGATGGATCCATGATGGAGGAGATGACTTGTGTCCGTGTTCTTCCACACTAAACAAACACCCGCTTTCCAGCAATCGCACAACACGTTTGATCCCAGTCTGAGAGCGTTTCACCAACCCTGGCTTGGTGTCGTTCCCTACATTTCTGGGAATAAAGGTTTCAAAAGAGCCAAAGGCTTATTCAGCAGGGTTTTACATTTCGTGAACAAGAATAGAACAACAGCCTTGATGGGAAACGTTTACTTGAGTGCGCGACTTGGACATGAAAAGAATAGAAAACTGTTTTAAATTGTAAATATATTTGACTGTTTTTATTGTTTTTTTTAAATACTTGTAGCCTTGATAAATATAACACGTTTAAAAAAACATTCAAAAATCTTACCCACCCAAACATTTGTGTATAAATCTTAAGACATAAAAAAAAAAAAATCTTGTGCATTTTTCAAAATTTTCTTTTGCTTGAGTTTAACTGAAAATAATTGTACACTAACAAGGTTAATTAAATGTATAAATTATGTTGCCATTTGCACAACTTTATTTTGATAATCAAAGATATTATTTATTGTATATATATTTTATTATATTGTTGTACATTATTTCATATTTAAATTAATTAGATTATTAAAATTATTTTTTATGTCTATTGTTTTTATTACTTTTATTATAATTGTATTTATTTCAGTTGTAGTCATTTTATACTTTAACTACTTAAACATGTGAAATATTGCTCCAAATAAATAAATAAATATATCAAATTGGTGAAAATGTTAGTTTGCTAATTATAAAAAAAGAAGCAGTTTTAAGATAAGGGTAAGAAATTGTCACAAAATGTCAATGAGTTAAACTAAATAATAATAGTAAAAATAAATATATATATTTAAAAGAGTTGATGCCACTAATCTTCCAAACTTATTCAGACCTTTCCAAATGCTCCAAACGGTTCCAAATCTTCTAAACATGACTAATCAAAATGTCCAGTCTCATTCCCGGGAATTACGTAAAGCCAGCCAATCAGATTAGAGCTTGCCAGATCCAGAAACTCTTGCCAGTTTTGTGTAGAGTTTGTGTGATTGAGTCCAGCATGAGCAGATGTTCAACAACATCCCAGTGGAGCCGCACACTAACAGCATTTTGATTTGTGTCCCTAACAGATGTGTATTTCATCGCCACCCTGTCGTTTGTGTGGAAGGTGACGACCATCACTCTGGTCAGCTGTCTGCCGCTCTACATCCTCAAATACCTGCGCCGACGCTTCTCTCCTCCCAGCTACTCCAAACTGACCTCCTGAGCCCTTTACTGCCCCTCAAACAAGCCTAAAACTGCTGCAGCGTCAGGTTTGAGTCACCCGATGCTAGAATAACACGTGCTGATGTTGCATTTGTTTTGGACAGGTCTCTAGTTTGTCAGTCTGGTTAGAACGGACGCTCGTGTGATGTGAAGTCCAGACGCCGCGAGCTCTGATTCATGTCATTTCTCCGGCGTTTAGCTTTCGGTGAATCACTCTCCCTGAGGAAGACTAAACACACTGCTTAGCTTCGGGAATACTCCATCAGACAACAGAGATTTAATAATCTAGTGCTATTACGCGTCTCGATTTCAACTTCACTTTTGTTGTGCGCTTTTATTATAATGTGAAAGGAAAAAAATTGCACAAAGGGGAAAATGGAAATGGGAGTTTAACTTATTTATGGTGGTGGTTGGTACTTTTTTTATTTCTTTCCAAAACTACTGAATATGGTTGATACATGTGACTTGATCAGGTTAAAATCAGAACATATCTACAAGTGTGTAAAAACACTAATATTGGTGACACTTTATAATAAGGCCCCATTAGTTATTGATAGTTAATGCATTAACAGACAATACATAACAGTTATTAAATAGTATTATTTGGTAATGTTAGGTAACTTTGTTTGCTAATTATTTGTTAACAATACTTAATTTTAATGATGTAATATGTTGTTAATTAATATGTTAATTGTGTAATCATTTTGTTGTGTGTGTGTTGTGTGTGTGTGTGTGTTACATATCCCTATATATATATATTATGTATGCATGTACGCAGGTACGTATGTACGCACGCACATACATACATAAATATGTATAAAACTAACATTAACAAAGATAAATAATTACTGTTAATTTCAACATTTATTAATACTTTTAATATTATTGAAAACAAGAAATGTATATAGATATAAAAGAGACATACACACACATGTCCATGGTTTGTTCATGACAGAGCTCATGTTGATTAAATCATATTTTGAATTATAATATATATATATATATATATATTATATATATATATACACTGTTGTATTTAAAGATATATATATTTTTTTTTTAAATACAACTTTTGAGTTCTATATATATATATATATATAATATTACACACACACAGCTTAAATTATATTAAATCATCTTAGATTATTTTTTTAATACAACTGTTTGTTGTTTATTCATGTCAGCTTTGGCCCAATTATATTTGATACATCATTTGATTTTAATATATAAATTAAATGTAGTATGATTAGTAAATGTTGAAATTAGCATTAAGATTAACAAATGCAAAATAAATATTTTTAATTGTTAGTTCGTATTAACTAATGAACTTTTAATGTTAACAAATGGAAGCTTATTGTAAAGTGTTTACCGAATAATTATAATTATATGATTATATGTGTGATGGTTGGAAAGGATGTTCAGTTTGAGCGTGTGATTTGATCGGGCACTGATTTGACTAAGTTACCTGGAAGCGATGCATACTAACCCACCTCCGCTGCTCACTGCAGGGTTTTGAATACCACACGGATGATACAGTGCTTATTTTCTGTTTGTCCACTCATGCGGTGACCCTCTGACGCTCTGCACACCTGTTCTGACCAGTACACACTACACTTCTTCAGACTGCTCTCAACCACCGGTTTACAGAGCCAAAACCCCATGATGCATCAGTCCGAGCTAAACCCTTGCAATCTTCTCCTCGAGGTGTCCCGTTAGTCTCGTTATGCACATTAACATTGATCACTATGTTTTCTGTAACTGTGCCATACTCTCTCTTTCACCTTCAGACACTGTATTCTGTTGAACTGACTCTTCTCTTGCATGGATCAGAGTTTGTACTGATTGTGACGTGGATCTAGACTTAGAGCGAATGCCAATGATCTTCACCTGACTACATTCTTGTGTTTTTTATGTTATATGAAAGTATTTTTGGTTGGTAATGTAATCTGCTGAATTGTACAAAAGGCTCTTATTTATATTTTTTCTTTTTGTGTGTTGGAATTTGCACTCTAATACTTGCAGAACAAAAAAGGGACGAGTGTGTCTCAGGATAAGAGGTGTTGAAAATAAAACTCTTTTCTTAACCAGTTCTTTGCCTGTTTCTTAATACAGTACAATTAATGCCCTTACTTCATACATACACAGATATATATATATATATATATTATCATTTTAAGTTTGGGATAAATAAGATTTGTAATGTTTTTGAAAGAAATCTCTTCTGCTATACAAGGCTGCATTTATTTGATAAAAAATACAGTAAAAACAAATAAAAGTGTTAAATATTACATTTTAAAGATCTATTTTGTATTTGTATATATTTTAAAATGTAATTTATTCCTGTGATGCTGTGATCATTGTCACATGATCTTCAGAAATCATTCTAATATGCTGCTCAAGAAACATGATTATCTTCAATGTTGACAACATTTGTGCTGCATCCTATTTTGTGGAAATGATTTTTTTAGGATCCTTTGATAAATAGGTTAAAAAAACATTTATTTAAAATATTTATGTTATGAATTTTTCTATTTTTACTGTCACTTTTAATTATATTTATGCATCCTTGACAAGTAAATGTTTTATTGAACATTAATGTGTATATGTATTTTTTAGTTTATGGAAGCTGCCGGATTGCAGTACTAGCATTTTTACTATTATAATCTACCATTTTTAATTAACATTATATTATAAAATGTGTTCAACAATTATTTATGTACTAATAAAATAACAGCATATATACTGAAATGGAAAGAGAGTAGGCTATTCCGAACACAGCCATTGTTAACACATGTATGATGTTTCACCAGAAGGGGGAGTCTCTAAAAGAACTCCCATCACTGCAGAGCAGACCCAATAATCAATGCATTACAGGACTAACCAGAAGAGCCCCCAGTGAAAGTTCCACCCGTCTCGGTGCTCTTGGCTCACGTTTGAATGGTAGTTTGAGTGCTTTCCATGTTCCTCCCTGAGTGCTGGTGAACTGAGCTCTGGCTTGGAAGTGTATCATTACTGCTCTCTCATGTGGTATATTCTGCGGTGTGCCAGACGTTACAGTGCACACGTGACGCACAGCTCAGTTCAGATCGTCTTTATTATCCGACACGGTGTGTCCCTGCCAGATCAGACCCAGAGGAAGAGGCGACGAGCATGTAAGCAAGGACACATGCAGATAAATATGACCGAAAAAGAATCCCACAAGAAATGTCAAAGTTGTATTTCATCCCAAAATCTAAAAAAAGAACAAATATTACGTATGTATGTGTGTGTATATATATATATATATCTATATATGCCTGCCTACAATGGGAATATTTATTTATTTAAAGAATAGCATTGTAATAATTTATTCATTCGTAAAGCATCTAACAAAAAAATGTTTGACTGGACAAAATGGTAAATTAATTTTATTACATTTTAGTATGTATTATTTTTTAATACATTTATTGTATTGTACATGTATGTATTTATTTATGTTTTATTTTAATTGTTTGTATTGTGATGTTAATTCGTAAGGCATCTAACAAAAATGTATGACTGGACAAAATGGTTATTATTATTTTATAAATGTTTTTTTTTTTGCATTAGCAATATAGTCTTGAACTATTTTTTACTTAGTTGTTGATTTATGTATGTATTATCATAGTCATAGCTATTTATTATTAGTAGTAAGGGAAATGTTGTTTTACAAATAAATAAATAAGTAGCATAAATTCATACTAATTACTAGATTTTGCAGAAAATGAACAATTAATCAATGCACCTTATTACAATAAATAAATAATAGTACTGTCAAAACAATCTAAAATAAAGTTCTTGTTTACAATATATGTATGTTTACTGTGTATATTTATTACGTAGGCCCTGTATATAACAAACACATACAGTTATATTTAGAAAAATATTTACATGTTTGTACATTTATATATTCTATTATCTTTCATATTATAAAAATATGTATTTAATATAAACATATTTCTTTATACATGCATGCGTTTGTATTGTATTTATACATACATAATAAATATACACAGTATACACACATGCATATATTATATAAACAAAAGCTTTTATTTTGGATGTGATTAATTGCGATTCATCGTTTGACGGTACTAATAAATAAATAAATAAAACTGAATTTGGAATAGCATACTAATATACAAAGAAACTGCAGAATAGTATGCTCGTATGCTATTCTCAGTGACCCTGTATGAGGTAACAGAGCACAATGGGAAAAATGACAGGTTAGTAGAGAAAGTTTTGGAAGCGATCAAGCACATGGCCCAAAGATTTTCCCTTTTCCGAAACATGCTGAAAGTTCTCCATGGGACGTGATATAAAGTGCCATTTCCATACAAAAGCTACGGCATAAATACAACTGTTAGTGTTGGAAAAGTCCGATGTGCTGCTGTAACTCAGACGGCACAGCGCCGCTTCACGGTGATGGAAACCTGGAAAAAGTGTGTCTCTTCAGCAAACGATGGAAATGCAGATCCTGTCATCTGGAAGGATGCATTGTGCCGTATTAATTTACTCATTCACATTTCGGGTTGCATAAGAGTGCTGTGTAACAGTGGAGGAATGTACATCTGCTAGACGTTGCTCTCCGGCGAACTCTTCCAAGCTGCATTCGTCTTCCTTTACACCTCCAAGAGTCAGTTTATTTTCCTATGCACATCACGTCACTGATGCAACCGGTGAACCCTTTAGGGGAAAAATCTCTAGTGGAGCGTTTTCATACGAGTTAATGCAAGATCTGTAGATATAAAAGATGTAATTCAATGACGAAGTGATGCACATTGAGTTGCTAATGAAGGCCTTTTCCAGAGGTCGGTGTAGGATACAGTCAGTGAGAGCAGCACTTCATTCATTCGAATGTTTAAACAAGTCAGTGTATCATATCGCAGAATTTTCCAGGATAAACTTTACAACAGAGTTTAGCCAAGCAGGCTCACTCGACAGCCCGTGCAGTTTATTTTGGCATCCTTCGCTATCCCAGAATGCAGCAGCCTTTTCATCTGGGCACTGGGAGCTGTTAATGTGCTACATTAGATCTTCTTGAAATATTTTCTGCTTAGGTTACCGAGTTGCACTTATTTGATGTGACCTGAGAGCATTTTGACTTTCATGAAGCCGTAATACTTGTGATTTAAGAGTGGAACGGAGTTGCTGGTTTCTAAACACACTGATACGGTTGAGGGAAGCAGATCTCTGATAATAATAACTGATAAGCACATATTGATAAATAAACCGGATTTCATGTCCTTATTTTCAAATGAAAACATTGAAACTTTTCACTGCTGTCCAGGTTAAGCATGTCAGATAAACTTTGAAATCTTTGGATGAATTTCAAAAGTAGCCCAATATTTGGGATTAGAAGAGAAAAACTTCATAAAAAGCCATGCCCCATTTTCCATGGAATATTTTCTGAGTAGAATCTGTCTTATTTAAGCATAACGTTAATCCACGTCCTTTCTGTTGTGTGTATGTGTGTGTGTGTGTTGTGTGTGTGTGTGTGGTGTGTGGTGTGTGTGTGTGGTGTGTGTGTGTGGTGTGTGTGTGTGTGTGGTGGTGTTGTGTGGTGTGTGTGTGTGTGGTTGTGTGTGTGTGTGAAATGTGTTTTTTATATATATATTTTCTGATCCATTTACATATTATTTTTAAACTGGATGGAAATAAATGTTTAAATATATTTAATATTTAAAACACAATTTAAATATATGTTTTGTCTAAATACAAGTAAAATTTGTATTTAAAACAAAAAAGTATTTAAAAGATGAAATATGTATTTACTTATTTACAACTTCTCCCAAAGGTAATATTTTTGTGAATGCAATAAGTTTTCTAATTTAACAATGCATGTATTATGTATAATAAAAACGAATGAATAATTTTTCATTTAAACTGGACTTCTTTGATGTTTTTTTCCAGTGAAAAGTGAGTTTGGTTAATGCCATTCAAACATTTTAAGCGTCCATACACTTTCTGTGGCCATTTTACTGTATTTGAGCCCAGCTAGACTCTGAGTGTGAGTGTAGTAGAGCTGTATGGTTACTTAATGAGCCCTGTCCCTTCACAACCCCGCTGTGTACCTCGTCTCTTTCATGCATATGCTTAAACATCGCTCCTGTTTCATTTTTCTCCCCCTCCTCTAATTTGTTCAAGGCCACAATGAAGTTCTTGTGCGCCACTGTCTGAGAGAAGCCGCAGAGATGCTTGGCGCAGAGGCTGGACACGTCATGGATTCCTGAGTGCGCGCTCTGCAGGAAAGCCCTGAGTCTCCGAGATGGAGCCGCTCCAGGTTTCCATGGCAGAGCGCACAAAAGGAGGAAACTGAGGAATCCCGTTATTTTACAGCAGTGGGCCATTATAAACACCCAGGGCTGGGGAAGGAAGCCGCTCTTGAGTCTCAAGTCAATCCTCAGAGCAGGCAAAGGAGTTCATGCCACACAGAACTACTGCTATCGTGCGCCGCTCTTTTTTGCACTTATAACGGAGTATTTGCTTTGTTCTCAGCTTTCTCCATCCAGATATTTTTTTTCGCTATGAACAGTTCAGAAAGGCTTTTTCTGGACTGCTGAATTTATTTTTCGTTATTTTCCAAATGTTTAGAGAGTCTTGGAGACGATGAACTTCCACAGCATGAGGTCGATGGATCAAGGTATGGATGGCGCGTGCTGAAGTGTTGTCAATTACTGGTAATCAATAATTTGATTTTAACGTTTTCTTATAGCTAAACTGTTCATACTAAATGCAATGTAAATGAATCAACGTCAATAGTGATGTATTAAGCATGAAAGATCTACAGTATATTACAGTGTGTACAGTAAAGGCAGTTACGTCACGAGGGAACTCGCAATGATTTCAATAATGCAATATTGAGACTTGAAAATATAATCGATTATGCTTCTTAGCATATTCCATTTTTTTATTAATGAACTTTTAATTTTTTTTACTGGATTTAGAATTATGATTAATTCAGACTATTGTCATGCATTAACATATTTTTTTGTGAAATTGCTTTAGTTTTTAAACACATGGAAAGTTATGTCTCATTGTTTTTTATTTGTATGGTGTGGAGTTTTATTCCGAGAGAGGAGATGATGTATTTCAGGTGTGCTTGGATTAAATGGCATGTCTGTGATGCACAGAACATGAAATGGTTTAATACTACTAATAAATGCCAGCTGAATTTGGATTGGGATATTATACAGATGTGGCAGAAATATTAGGATTTCATATTAGTTCATCATTACTCACATGAGTATTGAATATCATTAGTTACATAAAATTCAGACTCCTTGGCTATTCATAGATCATGCTGGAATGGAAAGTTCAGGTAATGTTGAATAACCCTAGATACTGCCACCATGTAAATAATCACATCGTGTCATTTCAGTCTATAAAACTCTGGATTTGTCTGGAATTGCTGCGGGTCTAAAATTGCGGGTTATTTTCCACATTCGTTCCAAAAAAACTCCCAGATCAGAATAAGATCGAGACGTCTGATGAGGTGGAAAGTGTTTTGATATTTTAACCAATGGTAAATTAAGTGACAGTTTGATGACAGACAGACAGACAAGACAGACAGACAGACGCACAGACAGACAAGAGAGACAGACAGACAGACAGACCGACAGACAGACAGACAGACAGACAGACAGACAGACAGACACACACACACACACACACACACACACAGACAGACGCACAGACAGACAGAGAGACAGACAGACAGAGACGACAAGCAGCAGACAGACAGACAGACAGACCGACGACAGACAGACAACAGACAGGACAGACAGCAGACAGACAGACAGACAGACAGACAGACAGACAGACACACACACACACACACACACCACACACACACACAGACAGACGCACCGACAGACAGACAGACGCACAGACAGACAGAGAGACAGACAGCAGACCCGACAGACAGACAGACAGACAGACGCACAGACAGACAGACAGACAGACAGACAAGACAGACAGACAGACAGACAGACCACACACACACACACACACACACACACCACAGACAGACGCACAGACAGACAGAGAGACAGACAGACAGACAGACAGACAAGACAGACACAGACAGACAGACAGACAGCACCAATCACAGACAGACAGACAGACAGACAGACAGACAGACAGACAGGACAACACACAGACACACACACCACACACACACACACACACACACACACACACACACACACACAGACAGACGCACAGACAGACAGACAGACGACACAGACAGACAGAGAGACAGACAGACAGACCCGACAGACAGACAGACAGACAGACGCCACAGACAGACAGACAGACAGACAGACGCACAGACAGACAGACAGAAGACAGACAGACAGACAGACAGCAGAGACAGACAGACAGACAGAGACAGACAGACAGACAGACAGAGAGAGGAGACGGACAGACAGACAGACAGACAGACAGAGAGAGAGAGATAGAGAGAGAGAGAGAGAGGAGACAGAGACAGACAGAAGAGAGAGAGCAGAGAGAGAGAGAGCCGAGAGAGAGATAGAGAGAGAGAGAGGGAGAGAGAGAGAGAGAGTAGAGAGAGAGAGAGAGAGAGAGAGAGAGAGAGAGGAGAGAGAGAGAGAGAGATAGAGATGCGGAGAGAGAGAGAGAGCGAGAGAG